>SEMN01000246.1:0-245000 GCA_005408345.1 Macquaria australasica | reverse complement strand
ACAAATGGAGGCTGTGTGACTTGGCTTTGACCAGTCTGACTCAAAATGGTTGTGCATTTGGCTTGATGTTCTGCAGTGGCTCTAGCTGCTTTCATATGAGCCTGAAGTTAACTCCTCACTGTGCACTCACACACACACACACACACACACACACTGTACATTATGATCCTCTTCTGGAAGAAACCTTCACAGGGTTCTGAGTAATCTTAAAACTGGAATCACTTTTTAGATTTCTCTAAATTTTCTCAGTTACTACATGTGTCATTACACCACCCCACTCCAGCACACACCCACGCACACATTAATGCGCACGCCCACACACACACACACTATCTTACTCGGTCAGTCGGTGTGAATGATTTAACTGTTAATGGCTCCAAATCTCGAACGATGAGTCAGCCGTTAATTGCTCCAGTCAGTCATAACCACCGAACCTTACTGAAGATTACCTCATGACTCAATGTGTGTGTGTGTGTGTGTGTGTGAGTGTGTGTGAGTGAGAGAGAGAGAGAGAGAGAGAGAGAGAGTTAAGCTCAATGGTGCAGTGGCCCATGGGGACTGAAAAGAGACAGAAAGAGAATGTAGTAGAGACAGAGGAACAATAAATGTCTGAGCATGAGAGCATCTCCATTATTGACTGAAACAGTGAGAGGATGTATATCATATCTGTAGTGCGTGTCTGAGTGTGTCTACGCTGGTCCCAGTAGACGCAGCTATGTGTCTGGGTCCACTGAGTCGGCACTGATCCCATCTTGTCTGACTTGGGGATTACAACCTCCTGACCTGCTGCTGGGCGTGCTCACATACATCAACACACACACACAGATAGAGCAGTGGAATATAGATGCAAGAGGGAGGTAGGGAGGTAAAGAAAGTAGAAAAGGTAATAATAAATGACATGGAGGGATGTTTGGGAATATTCAGAGTAAATGAGTTCTTCCCTCACTTTCCTGAACATTTTCACTTGAAGAAACGTTATAAAATGTACATTGAAGCTTTGCTAAAGAAATGCTGCACACTAAAAAAGGAAAGAACATCTAATTGCTTTGTATTTGCCTTTCCCCTCTCCCCTCTTATTTTCTCTCTCCTGATCCCTCCTGCTCTGCGTCTTGCAGTTGTTCAGGACCATCAGTGTAAGCCTAGTTTCTGTTCCATTAGATTCAGCACATTTGTACCGTTCCAACACTCTACTTGTCCTTATAAGGCCAGAGTGAGTATCGGCATTGGGCTTGATCCCGTGATCACGCAGGAAACACCACTGTCTGACTGCAAAGCACTGTACTTGTCTGCGGATGCTTGACTATGTGCACGTGCGCGCATGTGTGTATGATCATGTGTTTGCATGCAAATGTGTGTGTGTGTGTGTGTGTGTGCCTCAGGGCAATGCTGTCTGTGTCACTCTTGCGCCACATAACCTTTGCAAACCAGCTTATCTTAGTCATTCAGATTTCTGCTCAAAAACAGTCCGACAGATCTTCTTTATTAGCATTCACTTCTTTATCCAGTCAGTCATTCTTGTATTCACTGAAGCCAACAAGGGGGTGCAGGTCTTACCATGCTGTTTCTGAAATAATGCTGATTTGTCAGATGATAAATTTACATTGGAAGTCTCCCGAGATGCCAACCTTATCCAATTTGTGCAATGGGTAAAATTTATAATGTGATTCAATTCTCAGTCGAATCCGTCAACAAAATGAATAAAGGGCCCTGTCTGCAAAAATGCTTAGCGCAAGGAAAGTCATCACAGCCGAAAAGTCTCTCTTATACAACTGAGCAGCAGTTAAATGTAAGTTCATTACACTGAGGCTGCATTCAGACAGAGAGAAACAGAGAGAATATGATCTGAGCAATGGGTTTTAACAGCACTAATGTGTTTTTCCATGAGAAAACCTGTGGTTTAGTGTTCGAACTTGGCAGTGTATGTGTGACTGCGTGTTTGGGTGTGCATATATGCATGTGTGTCTTCAGTGTGTTGATGTACTGCATGTTAGCATGCTGGCTGAGGCTGTTTACATGCGTATATCGGTGTCTTTTTCTGTGTTTGAACTTGTGCTTTGTTATCTGTGGGTATGCACATGATTTTGTGTGTTAGTGTGTGCGTGGGTGAGTGTGTATACTGATAGAGCAAAAAATTACACATTAGACCTCTTTGAAATGCATCCCCTTCAAATCATCCGATTAGAAATGCAGTCTGCGAGTGTGGTGTGTGTGTGTGTGTCTGCTGCCAGCAGTGCAGTCTTTGGTGATTGGGTGATGTGGTACAGTTTATTCCAGTGGATTTATGGTCACCCAGAGCTGGCATTAATAATGGAGACTGGAGAAATATGGTCTTACTTGCTACAGTCGGCATTGCTGAAGAACAAAGCTCACTTCACTTCTTCCTCATTCTCTCTTTATTTCTCAAATTCTGCATTTCTCATTGCACTTGCTCTGGCTACATACTGCATCTAAATGTGTGGGATGAGCATATAGTATCCGTTTATTCCAATCTTTCCATTGTCCTCTCCATCTAAGTGCTTGAACTCTGTGACAGGAGGATATACAGTAGTATGTATAAGTGGATGGACCTATCAATCATCTCAACCAAACAACAACAGCATTTATTCCCCAATGTCGTATTTAATACAAAAATAATGATGCACCTCTCATTGGAGAAGGTCAAATGGGAAATAGAGAGGCTTCGAGAGACAAAATGCTGAAAAAACATGTACCAAACTGAATGTGAAAACTAGATGAAAATGGAGAAACAGAGAGAGGATTGAGAGTAAGATGAAAAAAAACAGTTTTTATGTAGAGCACAAACAGCTCTCTTAACCCTGTCTGTTATAACAAAGAGCCACAATCAGCTACAAGGTTTACTGATGTCCATTTATACTAATAAAGAGTTGGGGTTCGATCCCCTGCCTGTCCACCTATAAAGCATCCAAGGTAGCACAACTACTTCTATTTTATAATGGCTGAAATCACATGAACAGTTTCGAGGTTAAGAAGGAAAGGGATATGTGTGTTGTGTGTGTGTGAGAGAGAGAGAGAAAGAGAGAGAGTGCAGAAAGAGGGAGGGCTAACGGGTTTTGTTTCCCCAGCATGGCTATAAAATGACAAATACAAAGGTCTGCCAAGTTAGACTCCACCGAATGGACAAAATATCTCATTTTAGAGGTTTGTGGCATATTTGTAAGACCTAAATGTATAGCACTGTAGGGACAGAACAAGTTTTATCCAAGCAGAACCTGTTGTTGGAATTATTACCTGTAAAGGCAGATTTATGCGCACTACCAACCATCAGCGCAGTCAGAATATATAAGAACAGTTACAGAAGAAGACTTCACTGTTTGGCCAAAAACAATGCTTGGTTACCTTGTTCATGTGTTTAGGATCCTGCTGCATTGCCCTGAAACTGGTGAACTACATATAATTTTCCCTTAAAATCCAATGCTCTTAAGCTAAATGAATGAAAATAAGGTCACTGTTCTAATATTTGCACCATTTACCAACTGCACTGTACAATATATGTGTAGAGTATGAATGTGAGCTTACTTGCATGTAACAGGAATGACCATTTACTAAATATAGCAACTATTAATTGTACATCTAATGGCCATGCTCTTATTTTACAGCAAACACCTCCTACCCTCTACAAGAGTTGCCAGTATATGAAGTAAAATTATTAATTGCAGGAAGTCCTTGGACATCCCATCATAATAGTACTTAAACCTGAAATAACAGGGCAGCAGGAACAAACTGTGAACCCAACACTGACATACCACCTTTGATGAAGTTGATATGGAGAACTTGTTAGCAAACAGTTGGCTACTTCACATCCAGCAGTTACAGAGCAACATTATCATTCATTTAGAGTCATGTCTCTGGCCACTTGGCGAATGTAAGACCAATATTCACTCTCTTTTAGCTCTGTTTGTGGTTTTCACCAATGCCTGAGGGAAATATCTGGCTCTTTAGCTGCTAAATGTTCCACTATGTTCACCAGCTAGTCGCTAACTGTGTCTCTGGTGCTGAGCAGGTAGTGTGCAGAGGGTTTATTAGAGCTTTTTCGCTGACACATAAGCAACACAATGAGACCAGTTGATTCTTTCACAGGATACAAAACAAGTGTGAGAAATATTGGAAAAAAAGTATCCCCTGAGGAACTAGACCTAACCTTAATTCACCCTGCACTCCAAATAGACAGATATTCTGTACAATGGCACTGTTTTATAATGCTTCTACAGGATGGAAAAACTGTGTTCATTGTTAGTCATGGGTCTTATTGGGTGATACTCATGACTAATGTACCCCCCCCCCCCCCCCCACACACACACACACACACACAGATCGTGGCACTAAATTGTGTTATCATTGTCAAAAGGCTCTCTGTCTGTGCCCAGGTCAACACTCTGTGTCAATGTCCCAGCATTTCTGACCTATTAGTCTGACTTTGTCTGAGGCGGTGTTTTTCAAATGTGGTGGCAAGATCATTAAAAGGGAAGTTGTGGGAATTATGTTTCCCGCTATATGGAGAATAACACCATTGTTAAAGCCTTTATAAAGTCTTGAAAATGTAAGATGGGCTAAATGACCAACAAATGCAACATATTTTCAAAAAGAATGTACAGTTTTGACTGAGCTGAATAATACTGTGAATAAGAATAACATTAGGCTTTGATACAAATTCACAATGTTTTGCACACTGTACACATGTTGAAGGTGTCAGACAAATGGATTTCCAGAAAAGGGAAGACATTTTACAGTAGTGAGTTTAAAACGGGCAAACAAAGTAAGATAAAAATAAGAAAGGTTTATGGGAATCACATGCTGGGACTTTCCCAAATTCTATTGTGAATCAGACAATGGTGTGCCTGTCTCTGGTTGCTAACAGTGACAAGGTTAGAGAGAATATTGGACCCAGTTCAGAGGACTGGAACCTTGAACCGAAAGACAAAGAGAAATACCAGAAACACACACCCTACAAAGTGATTACACACAAAAACATAGAGGCACACACACATGCACGACGGTCTTCATACAGTACAGGACCGGACACAGTTCTGACAGTACAGGGAATTCAGTCTGGATCAACAGGATATGATACAAGATCCTCTTATAACCGTGCATGGGCAACGTTTGGAGGCGGCACAGATGAGCAATTCTGCCAGTTTTATGTCCAGGAGCATTTTTCCGTTTTTGATCTTCACTGCCAATAACAACCAAACTGAATTTATTCCATATGTTTCCCTAGACTCGCTGAAGGCAACAGTGACCCCTGCTTTTAAATGTTGCCTGCCGATGATTATCTTCAAGGGAAAGTAAAGAAAAAAAGGGCTGCTACTGAAACTACAATTCCATGTTTTGGGTGCAACCCATGGAATAAGAGAGGGTGAAAGAAAGAATACGGTGCCATGGATAACTTCTGTATCAATAACAATCACAAAGGTACAAATTGTCAAATGTTCAATGTAGATAAGTCCAGCCAATCCAGCCATCTATCTATCATACATATTTCAGAAAGGTTGATACTACAGTATGCTCGACTCAAACACTGACTGAGCTGACAAAATTGCTGACTGAACAACAAACAACAACATTTTCTGGTGTGATGCCTGAGCACCATTACAGTTTTATAGTTTAAAGACCATGACACACTTCTTCCAAGTTGAACTCATCTATACTAAATTCCTTGGTGATTTCGTAACAAAACAGTGAACTTGCCCTGGTTTTGTGGAGGATCTAAAACACAAACAACCAAAGAAGATAGTGTTTGACACCAGAATGAAAGTGGTTAGTTTATGTTCAAACTACATCGTTATGGACACGAACATGACTGAGGGACTTGACTCATTGCCAGGTTCTAAACATATTCCTTTGCACAAGCATTGTATGCGTGCATGTCTTTATGGAGAAATGGAATATCAAATTAGTAAATAAAAACCTTCTGACTGTCTGGTTGGATACTGTTCAGTCTGATTTCAAAGCTTCATTAGAGGGAGACATTATATCGACTGGAAAAAAACAGGACTGCAGGGAACAGCTGGCTGAACACACAGACACACACATACACATCCGTACAGTATCAGGAGTGGATGAGGAAACAATTCCGACAGCAAAGTTTTATTTTTCCAAACCCACAAATCCCAATTGTGAGCCATGTGATCTGCTGGCCGGCCCACTAGGACTTTTCTGTGTGGGTTTGCATGTTCTCCCTGTTTCTGTGTGGCTTTCTTCCCACAGTGCAAACGTATGCATATTAAATCAAATGGAAAGTCTCTGTAGGTAAGAATATGAGAGATAATGTATTCTTCTGTCTAAGTATGTGTTAGCCCTTTGATAGGTGACCTGGCCAGGCTGTACTGTACCTCCCCTCTCCCAATGCATGCTGGGATCGGCTCCAGGCGCCCTGATGCTGAAGTGTATTAGTGGATAGAGAAAACAGATGGATGAATGGATCAAAAACATAAATATATAAATAAATAAACCAGTTAACGATCCAATTAAATTATTTATCCATGTACTAACTTTTTGAGCAGACATCCTTCCTCAATGTGTGCTGTATGATCACAATACAGTAATAAATATTTATCAGTATCACACACTAATTACCCTCTATACGTTATATATAGAATCATTTTCAACAATTTATGAACATTTTAATTGTTTATCAGTGGAATTCACAAGTGTAACAAATGAATTTGCAAGACAACACAAACTGGCATAATTAGTCAAAAAAGGTCATGTTTTAATTTTCACCAATTAGAATTGAATGGCAAATCAAGTCAAATGTGGAAATGTTCTCCTGATGGTTTGATCAAAATACAACCTTGAAGCTGCCATGGGTCGGCATAGCAACACACATAGCCATGATTAGCTAGCAAACCAAAATGGAAGAGAATTCATAATAAAAGGCAAAACCTCCACTATTCTGAATGGAAACAGGACATCTTGCTCATTTTGATCAAAGACAGACATGCCAATCTACCTTATTTACCACCAATCAAGTCACCTGATCACTGTCACAGCACAAACCACCCAGAATACAAAACAGACTACCCACTCTGCACTCCAGCAAAGTTAGTAAGTAAACATTGAAGTCTTAACAGATGATCTTTACCAAAGTCACAGAGAAGAATAAGGCTACAACAGAGGCCTTCTTCATTGTAAACCATTTACCAATGGACAGCTGGTCAAGAGGGCAAAACGAACATGACATCAAAAATGCAGCCGCAAGTGAACCACTTGGCCCAGCAGCTGAGACGAGGAGGACAGAGTCGTCATCAGAGGAGGGCTGAATGAGCTCAGCTCTGAATTACAGGATGAAGACATAGACGCGGCGCACACTATTAGTACTGTCAATGCTGCAAAGTGGGTCTGTGGACTTCTCAATTTCAAAATGGGAAACTGACACACTTCCCAAACGTGGTGAGACTGGCACAGAATGTGAGAAAAGCTCATGCTGAACAATTCTGTGTGTCCATTTGGATAAAGTGGCAGCAGAATGTGACAGGCATTTTCATTTTCTTTTTCAATGACACTGGGGCCTCTATCTGTCAAGTGTCAGGGTGCATTTTTTTTTTACCAAATGGTGTGGACATGGAAATAATTGAACTGCAAAATGAGACTGAATTGCAAGCCAACTTCTTGTACTGTACATTGAAAGTCAAAGTCCACTTTGGGTGCACTCATCTTTGTGAGATGGCATATTTCACAGATTAAAATAACCAGTGCAGGACTGACCGCCCGACTGACAGCAATCTTACTTACTGTGCACGACTAGTGAGACTAGACATGTGAAATGCTAAGAGTTCAGGAGAACCTAAAGGAAGAGGAGGCAGAAGATGGACAAAAGGAAGGAAAAGACCAGGATTCAAACTAAAACAGATATGGGGAGAGAGGAGAGCAGATAGGATGACACAATGTCTTGTTTGCTGTCTTAATCATAACTCCTCAAGGGTGGAGAAAGATAAAAGTTTTCCACTTGACAGGAAATAGCTTTTTATGCTGGCAAAAAAAAAAAAAAAAAAAACCATGGTCATCAGCTAAGAATATTCTGAATAAAAAGCAACGTTTATCAAGAATTTAGCTGCCCACCATCTCCCCGTGACTAAAATACAAGAATATAGGAGAAATTCAAACATTAGCTGCTGACACCACTACCACTCAACTTTAGTTAAAAACTAGCATTTTGTTTAAATAACAGGAATTAGAAAGAGGACGTGGACAGGGCGACAAAGATAAGGGTGTGAATTATAGTGACAGATAAATAGATGAATCACTGTCTTGTCCTAACTTTGACTCCTATTAGTTGGAATTGGAATAAAACACTTTCACTTGCCAGACAAGCTGACACATTTGTTCTCGTTTGCCAATACGTGTGGGGGTGGTTTTGACTGGGACTTAGGCAGCTAAATGGCTCTTCTCACTCAGATATGTGCTCAACAATTGTCAGGTGCACTATGCGAGAGGCTAATTCAGAAAACAGACAAAAAAGACAGAGACAGAATGG
Source organism: Macquaria australasica (assembly GCA_005408345.1). Classification (NCBI taxonomy): domain Eukaryota; kingdom Metazoa; phylum Chordata; class Actinopteri; order Centrarchiformes; family Percichthyidae; genus Macquaria; species Macquaria australasica. The sequence continues at coordinate 236,506 of SEMN01000246.1, read as the reverse complement.
AGATAAGTAGCTTGAATCAGTATCTAATGCTGTCCAAGCCTTTGACTCCTAGCCACGAGTTCCATGAACAGCAAGTTGCACACTCTTTCCAACCTCTTTTTTAATGCAGAATGTTACCAAATGCAAGAATACAGGTTACTGTAATACAAATCAATAATCGATAGCTTGTTGCTGATCTATGGTAAAGTGCATAAACCTTAATCTATGATGGCAGATTGAAGACTAGGACATTTTCCTGTTGAGTTTCTAGTTATGACATTCCCCTTGAAATCCACTAAACACTTTTCCCAGACCTTAATCTCATGACCAAAAAAACAGGTGCAACAAGTGGGGCCACAAAACCCTTCTCAGGATAAACACTAGTTTAGAGATGATGTATACTATGTTCTATGCTATTTCAATTTGCCATTATGCCATTAGTAATTAAATGACTAACTGTAAATGAACACACTTATATTTAAGCCCAAAGTACAGGAAAAACTAGATGAAAGCTTTTCGTTATAATTAAATCCTATAATAAAGGCTGTGTCACACCGCCCACTGTAACAATTGGCTTCCATACTCTCTGTGTAGGACTGTGTGTGAATGTGTGTGTATGTGACAACAGCAGCAGCGCCCTGTTGATTTAGTTCCCCTCTCCTCAGGGACAAAGTCTGTTGTTGTCTTCCAAAACACACACACCCACCCACAAGCACACAATGCACTCACTTGGAAACAAACTTGTGGTGTGGCTTTTGTTGTTTGATAATTGTTTTTAGGCAAACATAATTTTGCTAGCAGAGACAGCTAACCCATAACCATGAATCAATGAGATGGTAATGGAGCCATAGGGGGGAAAAAACACACTCAGTATACTGTAGCAACATTGCATGAGGAACTCTCTCTCTCCCTTTCTGCCCTTTCTCACTTTCTCTTTTTTTTGTCTCACTCTCTCCTCTACACTGAAGTTTCCATTGCTTTTACTTCTCATAGTCATCCAGCAAATCCTATACAAAAAATAAAAACGTCTTAAGGAGAAACAAACAAACCAATAAAAGTGAAATTAAATTAGTTTGCCGTCGGCTCACCTCCATAACCATTACTTCTCCCTCTAGCCTTGCCACAGAAAGCCAGTCAGGTAAATAATCGCTTCTGCTTTAATTAATTAATGCATCATCCTTAATGAGAGGGGCTTGTTAGGCACAGTGGCAACTGCTACTGGTCTGTTTTTCTTTTGATTTTTTTTTTTCCTTTTCCTTTTTTTAACTTTCAAACTTCAAACTTAATTTCCACCTCTGAAGCATGCTAATTGCTCTCCCTCTCTGCTTTATAAACAACAACAAAGTTTTCTCATTTGGAGGCAGAGAGCGGTGTAATGTGTAGCTATCGATCACAGGGGAAAGGAGATTGCCCCTGGCTGGTCACAAACCAAATGACTTTAAGATCTGAATTAAAGTGGGCCAGGTATAACTTTAGATAAACACACTGTGTGGATACAAAGACGAAGGCACTACATTTATGAATCTTTCAATGTTGATTTCAGTATTTTGTTACATAAATCTCATACCACTTCAGTGCACCCCAGAACACAAAATACAGTTTAAATAAACTACCGAGTAGGGCTGCAACTTACACTTATTTTCATTATCAATTAATCTGCCGATTATTTTCTTGATTGATCGTTTGGTCTGTAAAATGTCCACTATTGTCCAACAAATACCCAAAGCCCAAATCCCAAAGATATTAATTTTAGCATCACATAACACATAGAAAAGCAAAACAATGCTCACAATTGAGAAGCTAAAACGACGATCAGCTAATTGATTTATCGACTGACCAGCTCTTCAACAGACTTTCTTTAGTATGCTGAGGTCACTACAAAAGTGGAAGGCTGTTAATTTTGTTCAATTAAACTCAGTCACAGATCTTGTGGAATATTGGTATAACATTTGATTCCAACTTAAACTTTTATCACGTCACTGAACTGTTCTTTTTATTAACTTAAGAACATTTAAAAAATGAAACCTGTGTTCGTTTTAAAGACACTAAGGCTGTTATACATTCCTTTATTTCATTAAATCTTAATAACTGCAATGCTCTTTTCACCTATTTTTATCAAAAGTTTTACTTGTAGTTTTACTTAAACTACATGATGGGATCACATTAAACCTGTTTAAAATTGTATTACTAACGTTTAAAGCACTGCATGGCACCTGGCTACATTATTGAACTGTTAAGCCTGAGATCCTCCAGCAGTGACCTTGAAGCTAAAGACCAGGGGTGACCAAGCCTTGGCCTTCAGCGCCTTTATGGTCTGGAAGGATCTCCTTGAGGATATCTTACTTTTATAAAATAGCTTACTCCAATTTTAGTTAATTCTACTCCTTTCTATTTTACTCCTTTTTTTCTAAAACCTGCCTAGTTTTAAATCCTGACTTGTTTTTCATTTATTAATGTTTGTCATTCAAAAATAACATACAGAAAACAATCCTACAGAAGAACAGAGGACTAGCCTTCCATAGGTGGAAGGTCAGGGATACTAATGGCTGCAGTGAGTGATTGCATGCTGACTCCACTTGTCAACACCAAATGCTGTTGCGGCACAATGTTCGTGTGGCTTAGAAGTTTGCTTATTGAATTCATGCATTGACTTAGTTATTACATTTAGAAAATTATTTCCTGGTATGTGGATCCCTGCAAGCAGCACTGACTTCTACTGTACTAACTGTACCTCCTGATGTACAAGCACACAATGCATTTCTCTAACGCAACACTGAGCACGTAAAAACCCTGAGGTTCTTGCTACCATTGTTTAGACAAATTACACCCGCAATGTAAAAATATATATTTTAATAATTGTTTTCATTACTCCATAAAGAAACCAAACATATACAGTATATATTTATTTTTGTACTACATCATTTATTTTTTATACTACATCATGATAAGGGCTGACAGTATCCTGGTACTTCTGACTTTGACTGGAGATCATGGTGGTTAAACTGTGATGTACTGCAATAAACATGGTCATTTGTCATAGCAGATTAATTTTAGCTCCGTTGTGAAGAACTCATTTTGGTTGCTCAGGGTGATTTTTCTTTTTCCCCTCAAAAAGCAATGGAAGCTTAAATGTCATGGTGACAAGAGGAGGCAAGATGAAAACTCAGGAGGCATCTTGCTTTACAGAAGTGAAGTTGGTTTGGAAGTGAGACCTAAAGAGACCAGGCACCGTGTGTGTGCTGAAAAGACAAACTGTACTCAACGATACCTCTACCCCTGAGAGAGTACTGATGAAAGATTTGTTTTTGTTAACTGGATGGTTTCTGAAAGGGAAAAACAATAAAAAGGTAATTCTTTGTCCAAATAAGGAGCCTGAAGTCGCCTGCATCACTTTGTACCTCTATAGAGTTTTAATATTAACTGACAATAACTAATAAATATTTGATATTTTCCATGACGTCAACTCTTTCAGAGGGTTCTTTTATCCATGTTTAAATGTTAACTGACAAATAAATGCGTTGTATACATAAACAGTGTCTAAGAAAGTCAACAGTAGTACAAATGGTTTGGCAGAGCCTGGAAAACCTGGAATAAATCACTAGCCTGATGCTAAGCTGTTAACATTTGACAGGTTTTGCTATGCACCTGCTCTTTTAACAATGTAATCCATAAAAACATGGAGAGTCTAGACTTCAGGCTTGAAGGAAAAGTTATTAACATTAGCATTGATGTAGTGTATGAGAAGCTAAAGCAAAAGAAAACATGGGCAGCAGCAAGGATGAAGCAACATATTTTCAGCGTCTGATTGACAGAGATATGGCAACATCTGACATCCAGAAACATATTTATAATAGCAGTACTTATATTTGCTTAGCAACGGCAGCAAACAAAGCCATTGCAGGGTGACACCTGGTACCAGTGTGGGATGTGATTTCTTGTTAACACATTAATAATTTACTCGTTATTACGGCACCACAGACGTGTTTTTGAGCTTCTTCCAGCGTGACTCAGCCAGTCTTGAGCTCAGAAGTAGATCTGTGAGGACGCGATTATGATTCTGTGATTTGAAAAACAGTACCTGCAGGATGACAAGCGAGTAAAACCTCTACTTATCTCCTCTGTGTCTCATCCTCAGTGAGAAGTGTATATCAGCCCTATCAGCTCAGTGCCTGCAGGAGCCATTCACGTCAAAGAGCACCCTGTGACTGACAGCTAAAGGCTCTTGATCACCAGACAAACGCAATAAAAGCAGTGATCATTCTGATAACTCATGGAGAGATGATGGACAGACAGATGAAAGGTTGAACAAATGTAAGGACAGAAAATATGTCAGATTAAGAGATTATTTATATTTACTTGACCTACATGTCTGTGGACTTGCTTTTCCATGTGTATGTAAGTATGCGTGTGTGTGTGTGTGTGTGTGTGTGTGTGTGTGTGTGTGTGTGTGTGTCTGAGCTCCTCACCCTGTGTGCGTCGTTTTCATGTCCTCTGCGTCGTGGGTCCTCTTCATAAGGCGGCACCATTCCTTCTCTCCTTGCTTGCTGGTATTCTCTTCTTAGCTGCTGGATCCTGTCCACACTGCCGCACACACGCACACACACACACACAGAGGAACAAAAGCAAAAGACCACAAAATTGGTTTGAGATATAAGAATTTAGATCATTCTAAAAAAACAAAAATGCAATCTGGTTAATTAAGCTTTTACACATCTAAGGTGAAGTTGGAGACTTTTCAGACCCCACAGGGACGGTAATGGACCCCAGTACTGAGTAAATTCAGTGTCACTTGAGAACAAGCATGTTCATAGAGGCCATCTGTTTGTTCAAACAGTAATTTCCCCGACATCAGCCTGCAGAAGTTTGACTGCAGACTAGACAAACCCACTCGTGTACATGCACACACATACACATGCATGCGAACGCACACACACAAAGATCAATCTCTTGATTGTTCTGACTGCCTACATCTAAATCTGTTTTTCCATCTTTTTCTCTTTCTCTTGCAAATGGCAAAAACACAAAAGCATCAATCATATGAATATTCTGTCTCTCTGTCAACAGAGGAAATATACAGCGTATCAACACTGAACCCTAGGCACCCTTGTGAGTCATGCACATACACACATATCCACACACCCACACAAAATAGAAATATGGAAAGTCATATCATACACATATGTACCAATTTGATGGAAGAGGAAAATGCACCATCAGGTGAAAAAAGGTGAAAAAAGATAGCAACACTTTCTCTCTGTCTCCAAGGCAGTCTATGCTTCTGAGAGGTCACACAAAAGTGTTGCATTACCAGTACTCAGCATGTGACCCACAATGTAACATGAATATTGGTTTGTTCCAGATTTGTGGCTATTTGTTTCTGTGAAACTAGAAATCCCCAGTCAAAAATAAGTTTTTAACAATTGCAAATCTTAGCAAAGTACTAATCCTAACTCTAGACTTGGGCTAAAATCAGGGATAACCCTACTCTGGAGTGGAGTTAAGTAATCCATCCCTTCATCCCTAACAGGGGTCTTGGTCCAGGTGACAAACCCAACAGGCACTGAAAAAATACTTATTAGACAAGAACTAGTCCCCATACACACAACATTAAGGTACAAACAGCTAGCTAAGCTAATCTAAGATAAACTCAAGTACGTGCTTAACCCACAAACAAAAAATGCACAAACACATGTGTAAGTGCACTTGAAAGTACATGCACTTACATTCATTCTTTTTCCATTTAAACTTCACTGGAGGCATGGGAGTGACATTGTAGATTGAGAGAAGCTATTTATGTACATATGTATGTATATTCTGTATAGAGGAGTCTCAGTGTGACTGTTTGTGTCTGTGTATGTGTATGAGTGTATTCATGCTCCATATTCTAGCCTAGGCGAGTAAGAGAGCTGAATAAGAGAGACCTACTGTGCAAAGAGTAGATTTGAAGCAGAGTGGAATAAGACTTGTTAGTCTTGTTTGTCTCATTTTTCTATTTTCTTTAAGTCAAATGTTTCCTTTGCAGTTAAGTTTTTACAATTCTCCTCATTAGTTTTATTGAACTGACATTACATTATGCTGTTTTATTTGATCATTTTATCAAGTAAACCCCAAAAAATGTCTTTGTGTCCCAAATACAAAAATGACTGGTAAACCCTCACCCTGCCTCCCTTAACATAGATTCCTCAACAACATATTTTGCATCAAGGGGTCACCCATAAAAACTCACACAGCAAGACAAAGTGGTGATCCTCATTAAACTGGATGTCTCTCTACACTCTTGTTTGTCAGTGTTTTTTATGTGGTTTCTGTTCCTCTGTTGGAATCTTATGTGTCTTAAGTGTACGAGTCATGAGGTGGTATCCCATTCTCTTTTAGGGCCACTCCACACTTTGGATGAATTCGAAATTAGGGAGACGGATTAAGGGTAAGGTTTGCTCAAACAGAACATAGCGAATTTCAAAAGTAGAAGTCAGTGGAAAGACATGAGAAGGTTCAAACAGACTATAAAAACATGTTCAACTTCAGCAACACATTTACACTTATAATGAAGCTGTAGGACGATGGATTTGTAGGACTTTTTGCTGTGCTGTTTCATTTTTATGCATCACAGTGGAAATGATTTGTGTCACAAGGAGCTCCAGATGATACACACCTCACACACACACACGCAAATATGCTCACATACACACACGCCTACACACCACCTCACCCTCTGCTCCGCTTTATTGACAGAGGGCCTGGGAGAATGGGGTGGTAAAATGTACGCAACATTCATTTTCTGTCCAGAGACGCATGCACACAGATAAACAAACACACACAAGGAACGACACACAATCGCAAACACAAAGGGTACTTTGTACGATTTATGGCCCCACATGAAATGAGGAGGGTGGGCTCAAGAAGAAATAAATTTGATAAACAAAGACATAACCCAACACTCACACCAACATACACACACGTATGCAAATATTTCCATGATCACAGACTGAGGAAGCTATTGATTAGCTTTAGAGAAACAAGTAAGCCATAAAAAAGCAGACTTGTATGACTTAACTTTTTAACTTCGTCATTAAACACCAATAGGATTGGCTCATGTGGTAATAGCCTGATAGCTTAGCATTGGTCTGTGCTTGTGCGTGATACACTACATGGCTCTGTACCTAAAACATGTTTGCGACTGAAATGCTTTCTTTCTTTAATTACTTAAATGTCACATCAGGAATAACTATAACGAGTGTGGCATTCATTTTGGAACATTTGGGTATAATATTAAGGCCAAAGACAATGAGTCATGTATAAAGCTTACATGTTTCAAAATAAAAGCATAGGCCTGAGCTGCAGTCAAGCAAAAGAATCTCTCTCTCTCACACACACACACACTCTCACACACACACACACACACACACACACAAGCCCAGGGAGATCAATCTCTTGCTCTGTCACACCAATAATAATTCTATAAATGTTTAAAATCAGAATCGGGAACTCGGCATAGCTGTTAATAATGCTGCTATTAATAATTAAGACTTCTGTTCCATTAATAACACGGTGAGATACGCCCTAAAATATATCAATGTCCACAGCAAAGGAATATGTCCTTGTCATTAAAGCCTATAAATATTTACAAGTCTGGTTATAAAAGGTGCAATCCCTTAAAGTAACACTCTGAAAGTCTGTTTTCTGGCTTGCTTTTAACCAGTTTTGGGATCTTTGTCATTTAAGCCATCTAAAAGCAAGACTTGGCTGTTGAAGCCGGGATAGAGGGTGATCATAGGTCATGTGTATTTAACATTAACTTTTAATGCCATGATGTGAGATCTGTCAAACACAATCCATTCAGGAAAATATATACTATGCATAGCTTTAAATTCTTCTAAAGATGCTTTATTTATTTAAACTTCAATGCCTCCATTAAGTGTTAATAATACTTTGAAAAGGCATTATCAGCCTGGTTCACTTTAAGCTAGACTTAATAACAACATCAATAATTTAAAAACCATGCTGGATGATGTGGCAAATCCATTACAAACATCAGTGCTGGTATCTAAAGGAAATATATTGGTATTTTCCTTCTATCAGAAAAAAAAAAAAAATACTAATAATAATAAGGGATGTATACATGAAAGACGGGGACGGAGGAAGAGATAGATACAATAGAAAAAGGGTGAGACAAAGAAAGAGAGAAAGGACAGGTTAAGCAAATGTTTTTAGTGCTCTCTGACACATGACTTTGAGCTGAAAGGGTTCATAAATCTGACACAAAATGGCCAAAGGGCTATGGTGTAGTCTGCCACACAGGGTGATGTATGGTCTCCTCTTAGATGTGTCACAGGAGGAATATCCTTTCAGACTCTCTGCACAGTCTGATTTATCACGTGTGCCCAAATGTGTGTATGTGAGAGTGTGTGTTAGCATGTGTAGAAAAAGGAGATGCTATAACACAAAACTATGTACAGGAACCTGTTAAAACCTTTTGTGTAAGATAGTCAACTGACGTCTCTTTCGTGGATGTAAAGTGTTACAATTCAGTATCAGAGGAAGTAAAATTGTACTTTACTTTTCTAACATTGCAATGTGTGTGAGAGAGAGACAGGTTGAGTGTCTGTCCTGCATTCCTGGAAGGGACAAAGACAAGAAAAGGATGGAAATGCTACCCACTGGCAGAGCTGCTGACCTTCTGAAAAAAAGTAGTAAAGTAGGATTTCCTTTCATTAGCGCAAACACAAAGTCATGATAGCCATTTGGAAAAATCAATAAAGCTTGAAAACATAAACTGCAATTGATTTAAAAGCTTAAGAGATGGTACACACTGTATAGAAATGGCTCCTTCACCCCTTTCAAGGAAAGTAGGAAATTTGGGAGTTTGCATCCTGCTGATGCCGATCAATGCCAGCAAACAATAACTGTGTGTTTTGAAGCTTTAGAAACGTCAAGAGTTACAGATGACAGTAAAGAACACTGACTTCCTGTTCAAATGAACCATAATAAGTCAGGAACCTTAAAAACCTTTTTAGCCAATGATACAAATAGCATGAATTTACTTAATGATACATAATCACTTAATTCAATTCAGTACAACTTCAATGTGATTCTTTTTGTTGTTACAAAACACAAAGAATTAAAACTATTTGAACTTATAAATGAGCAGTCTAAAAATATATTATTATATTAATTATTATTGTATTATTTTTAGGCTGGTGTCTTCTCTTGGCAATGACAGGACACAAACCACAGTCGATAACTGTGAGGGAGCACGACAGAAGAAATGTAGTTTAATATTGACTGATGATGACAAGAGGGAGTTGTAGTCTTTTTTCTTTCCACACATCCACAAATGTGTGCTGCTCCGTTGGGTTCTCCCCGGTGTCTAGTTGTAGAGTAGGGGATCGTTATCAGCTGTGTCTTACAAGGATCAACTAGATCACAACAACGGACACAGGTCAATGCGTTATCTGACTCCCTCTCTCGCTCTCCCTGTATCTTGTATCTCTGTTTCACTTGGCTGTTTGCTCTCACGTACAGACACACACACATACAGGATTACTTACAACTAATAAAAACAACTTAATCAATGTGAGCTACTGTCCCTCACGTATTGACATGGATATGAACTTTCTATATTTCTGTGATGTTTCTGTGAGTCATTTAGAGCAGTGAATATTCACAACTCTGTCACTCTTTCTCCACAATCTATTCTCAATTTCTCGCACCACCACCATTCATCCTTTTTCTCGCTCTCTCTCGCCTCGTTCGACTCTCCACAGTTTATGCAGGTAATCATCTCTGCTGTCATTTCCATCCCTACCTTGATACCATCCATCTCTCCTTCCCTCCCACTCCATCTTAATCTCTTAATCACCTGCGCGTCTCCACCTCCTCTGCCCCTGCCTCCCCATTCCCTCCCTCCATATCTCCCTCGTCTCGCTCTTCATCATCTTCTTCCTCCTAATCTCCCAAGCTTGTGCTGGGCTCTAATTAGCTGACGTCTCCACTAATGAAGTCTGACAACAAAAGATCACCAATGCTGGCAGGTGGGTCAGAGGAAGAAAAAAAAAAGAAAAAAGAAAGGGGCAAGAATGGAGAGACAAAAAACAAAGTAGTACAGTGTGCTTGTGTATGTGGAGTGTATGTGCTGTCAGGTTGCTCTGCTGCTCTCCTTTCCTCTACAGGCTAACATGAAGTGACACATGTTTTTAAAATGCAGTTGACAGGATATGACACTGCTCCTTTACGCGGCGCCGTCTAAGCGCGGAGAGTAATTAGCGCTCTATCGACTGCCATGACATCAATCAGACTAGCTGTCTAAATGCCTGTGTGTGCAAGAGAGACGCTCACAGTGGCAGAGGAGGCTGGCATCCTATCGCCATGACAATCAGAGTGTGTGTATGTGTGTGTGTGTATTGTACAGATTGAAAAGTGTCTGGCATAACATTATTTAGACAACCCTTCTATGTGTGTATGACAGACAGAGAGAGAGGGAGCACTACAGGTGGTAAACTGGCTGGCATAAAATCATGTAGGCAGGCTGTCTGGCTCAACATTCCCCTTTGACTTTAACAGCCGTGTGTGTGTGGCAGAAAGCCTATTTGCCCGATGCCTCTGCCAAGCACAATAAGCTGTGGATGGCATCTCTCTAAAGCGGGATTCATACTTGACGTGAGGGGTTAACCTGGTGAAAAGAGACCACGAGCGTAGGTTTTGATTCATAGTTCAGTCTTATATTTAACTGGCTGACTGGCCACAGCAAAGCCAGACAGATGTACTGTACCTGTACTGTACATGATCACGTTGTATTGTTTTTATTTACATTTCTCACTGCAATTCTGTTTCAGTTTTTTCATTCACTTTAAAGATAAAGAATACCGATGGGAAGGCTCGCCTTGTCTAATTACTGAATAGGCCTGTTTGCGTTCGATATTTCACTGTGATACAGAGTCACAATCTCAGCAAACTGAAGATCTGCAGTGGACATGGCATTGCTAGATGTAGGTTAATGAAAAGGAGACAATTACTGAACCTTTCCCCAACCTGCTTAATGTTGTTTTCACTCTCAACTATCTCTACCGGCATGTAGAAACGTCCAAGAGAAAACACAAGCAGCCCAAGCTGACCAATCACAGCTCTTGTGGTCTCCCCATTGCATCTCTGTAGCCCTTCTGACGGTGTCTGTACTCCATTATCTTCAGTAAAAGTCCTCCTAATTAAGTAGTTTATCACTGCCCCTAATATGATCAATAAAAATGTTTTCTGATGGGATGCCCCAATTGGCAGGACAACATTGTTTGTCAGTGCCTTTCTAAGCCATTACTAAAATTATTAATATGAGCATTTTTACATTTTTCTGCCACCAGTAGGGTTAAGGTTTGGGCAAGTTTAGGCAGTTCTTGGCTAAGGTTGGGGAAAGATTATGGTTCATTTTTGTAAGTAAGTATTAGGAAGTTTCTCTCTGTTGTCATCGCACAGGACAATAGGGGCAGTATAAACAAAGATATCAGGCTATAACAGAGCCAGTAACAGGTTTTATTAGACCTCTAAACAGAAAAAAAGGGGAGAACTCTGGTAGGAAAGATGCAGTTTCAGGCTCCCAAAGAACAGAAAAATGATACGTGTATCTAATGACAAAGTGTTAGAGGTCACACTACAGCACACAAACCAAATAAAAATGTTATGGCTTTCTCCACAGTCATATCTATATATTACTTTTGTCCCCATTGGTGAAAGTGTAACTTTACGTTTTACACTTGATTCTAGCTCGACTAAGAATCTCTAAGAATCTCTAGCTCGACTATCTCTTTAATTACTCCTGAAGGTTTGAGAAGTCACTCCAGCTGACCTTTACTTCACATTACCTCATCTCTCCCATGCTCTCTGTCAAAGTTTTCTTTGCTTGTTATACACATATTTGCTGGCCATGTGGACTCAAGCAGTGTAGTTTTATTAGATTTAATTAAGCAAAATTGCAGCCTTGACCTTAACCATAATCATTTCACCCAACCTCAAGCATGATTACTAACCCTGACTGTACCTAAAACTCTTTAGGTTTTAATTTTTCTAAAAAGGTGTGGTGATAACTTCAAGGTTATATGATGTGAACAGAAATCTGTGGCTTTCATTCAGAAAATATGGCCATAATATAAATACTTGTGAATGTCATACATCATTTATGATTTAAAGGTGGGGTCAGCAATTCTGGAGAAATATATTGATATTTATCATTATCATGGCGTAGCTCCGTTCCTTCACTTGTTGCTGTTTGGCTGGAATAGTGTTGAGTGGCTCAGTCCGAGCCACTTTGTCTGTTTCCCATTTACAGAGCCGGGGCTGTGTACAAACACTGGATTTTTTGGAGATATTCGCTGAATTTGACTGACAAAAAGTGTATTGGATTCACTGACCCCACCTTTAATAGCCGTAAGAATATGTTAACCTGTTCATGAATGGTCAGTAAAGTAAGGGAGCAAAGCATGGTGCACACACTGCTACGACGAGGCACTCGACAGGATTCACTGTGATTACATTAAATGCAAGCTCACATAGTGTGGCTCACTCATAAACTCAGTGAGGCAGTTTTCTCTTCTTTCTAGACAGGTGCTTTATTGACAGCAACAAGCAGAGAATCAGCTACAGTAGAACACCCAGAGAGGAATGTCACTGATAGCGCACTTAAGCACACTTATGGTCTAACACCTCTGCTAATAATAAATGCCTGTGAAACTACAGGCACATAGCAGAACACACTAAGATTGCAGGTACATTCATCAGCATGAGACTTAGGTCCATGAGCCCATCACCCAGTAAACCAGGAGGCTGTCCCTACATGACCACCCCCCGGGTCGCTACAATATACTAAACATACATTTTGTCTTGGCTTTCTGTTAAAATAATTATTGCACAAAAAGCATCCACTAACCAGGGTTTGTACAGCATTTTAAGAGTAAAATTTAAGTACCTTTCAAGCACTTTCAAGGTACCTAAACCAAAAATGTCCAGACTCTCGAAGCCTTTATCACCACATCTAAACTGTTATTATAAATGCCAGGAGACAACAAACAAATATGACAACAGGATTGTTTCATTTCAATTATATATTTGGAGTATATTCAAATTCAAGCATATTCCTAACCTTGAAAACATGTAAAATTAAGCATTTTCCAAACTTTCAAGACTTTGTACGAACCCTGACTAACCCTCTTGCACAGGCTGAGAGAGCAGAGCCACACCACACTACCGAAACAAGTATTGCACTGTACATGAATCATAAAAGTCTTTGCTAAACAGAATCGTGAGACATACAATATACACACTAAACCCACAGAAAACAGTGTGCGTGTTGCTTAGCTACAGGTTACCACTACTGAAATTTAATTCACTTTTTCATAATCCCTACTGTATGAAAAAAGGTTCGAAATAGAGTACAGGAACAACAAACATCTATATAGACGGAAAATAGCATGAAAGATGTACAAAGCTAATTCCGTCCCTGAGCGTATACCTTTTGTCTCTTGAAACTTTTACCGTGTACCTCTCTTTGTGTGTGTCCTTTTAAGAGCCTGAGTCTATGTGCCCATGTGTCCTTTTACCGTGTGCGTGCTCCATCGCGGGAGGATGTCCTTTGCATGGAATTTATTTTTCATTGAGAACTACTTGTGCAAATACGAGAGGCGGAAATCATAAATGAGAAGAAGAGAGTGCAACAGGGGGGAGAGAGACCTAGAATGGGTATATTGAAGGGAAGAGAGCAAGAGGGGAGAACGGGATGGAGCAGACGAGTGCCTCTTGAGAGCTTTTCCTTATTAGCCAGGCTGAATCACGCGCTTTGAGTCCGGAAAACACACACTCTGGCCTTTTCTCGTCTGCTCTCCATCACTTGCGCCCCCCACCTCTTCTCATTCCTCTCTTTTAGTCTTTTCCACATTCTCTACTCCCAGCATCTCAGCTCAGTTTATCCCTTACATTTTTGTTCTTTCCCATTTCCTTTTCTCAGTCTAATTTGCCCCTTTGATCCCCCCCCTTCATCTGTTGAATTATCCCAAAACATCCACTTAGCCTCTCTTACCCTGTGAATCCCTCGCTCCCTTTTCTCTTCGCTAGTTGATCCACTTTTGTCATTCCTGCAATAATTTGGGTCCACTCGTGTCCTTTCAGCCCACACCCGCATGTTAGCTCTAAACATGCACTAGCCCTCAATAATTTTCTCCAGATCTCTCCAGTTCACTTTCCTCTTTCCGTTCTGTTCATTTGTCTGTTTTCCCTTCTTTCCTATAACCACTTTCTCTACTCTATATCCCTCTCTTCCTGCTTTCAGAATGAAATCCCCCTTTTCTTCAACACCTCCTCTTGCTACTCACTCTGGCTCTTTCTTCTCCATACCTCTCTTTTGTTTCATCCCCTTCCCCGTTTTCTTTCTTTAACTTCCCTTCCTCTTTATTCCTAATCCCACTTAACCTTCCATTTTACCTCCCTTTAGTTCCAAAACACTCCAAACTTCTCTCTCATATCCGCCATGGTCCTTGAATCTGCTTGCTTGTCTCAGTTTTTAAATTAGCTGAAAATTCCACATTTCTTTCCACAGAGTTTCCATAATAATGCAATTTTCTTTTGCATGTATATAAAGTCTCCATGTGTAAATGACAAAATAGGTTGAGCGTATTGTAGATCTGCCACGCCCATTTGTGGGACAAATGCCCACCTGGAGTACTGTCAAAAGTTAAGACAAGTAAAACTAGTTTGTAAAGATTAAAGACTGTCTTCGTTGTTACAAGTAATCAAAAGTCAGCAGGGGATGGGCTGTGTTGTCATAAGTTGCTCTAACAAACAACCAAAGCTGCGGAGAGGACAGTCATTAACTGCAGGTCACTTGTCAGAAAAATGCAAACGTTGTCTTGCATGTGAGAAGGGCAAGAAGCTACTATTTATCAGTGCATTTTGTGTTCCTGTGACCTCAGTTCAGTTGTTCTTTCAGTAATGAGCTTTTCTTCGTGACTTATATTATTTGCTTTGATGCTTATGTAACCAGGGTCTATCTACTCTTGATTACAGTTATTAAAACAGCAAATACATTTCTTATATCGCTGATAGTGATAACAGCCAGTCTCTGCGTTGTGTTTGTGATGTTGATGGACTAACGGCTAACAGTTACAGTAGTTAACTCCAACGCTGAGACGCAAACAGCTCCGATGTCAATTCACAGATGATTTATTGCTTACAAGCACTTCGGGATCTGGTGGATACAAGCCCGGTCTCAGTAAAACTATTCAGTATAAAAGAAAATCATAAACAAAGGAAACTTACAATACTAATGAATGATTTCTGTAGCCAATCTAAATAAACATTAACTGACAAATTATAGAGCCAACGGTCCAAGACTTCTTAAAAATTACACATTACACAAAGACACTACCGATACAGATAAATTAGTACACATAGAAAATTATGGAAATTTAGTTATAGGCTATACATTAATATTTACATGTTTTCATTTAACAGTCAACCACTCACCTGGGGGATACAAGCCCGGTCTGACTTGTTCCCCCGGTGATGGACTTTATAACTGCATTGTTACCATAAATACTGTGTAGCTTAGTAATAAATATGGAATGTAAAATAATCATCATAAAAATATGAAAATAACACAAATATGTACAACTTACAACTATCAAATAAAGGTAACATTACTGACAAAATTAAATTCTATATTACAAGATTTTGCTATTAGACAAAGTAACAATTTAAACCTCAAATTATGTATTTAATGTAACATGCAAGAAGCATATGTTACACTTATTTGCGCCAAAATCACATTAAGCTAGCAAAGATACATCCCTTAATACACACACACACACACACACACAGCCCCCGCCGCACCAAAACTAATTACCTACAAGAAGAGAGTGAAACAACCTGGCACCCACTAAAAGCTCCTTCCACAGTGTGTGTGAGAAGTGTGCAAGATAAAGACAGTGAGTATGTATTACTGTGTAAAAAAAAGACCTGTGTGTGTGTGTGTGTGTAGCACTCATCGAGCTGAGAGAATGTCTGATTAATTAACATGGAGGAAAGGAAGCCTCTCCAGTGAGCAGCCAAGCAATGCTAAAAGCTCATCTCTCTCGCCTGTACGAGCTCCCTCGATGTCTCTCTTGGTCTCTTTTCACCATTTTGACTCTAAATACGCATTTTGGGAGCGCATGTTGTTTCCATTCATGTACTCTGTGAAGTAAGACTAGCGCAATCTGTATATGCAAGCTTAAAGATGTTAGGTAAGGTATGGTATATGGTGTATAAATCAATACATTTGTCTATGTGTAGCATTTTAGCTGTAAAAAGAAGCCTCTACACACTACATCTTACAGTGTCACACTTCACAGGAAATCTGGTGGATTTCCATACAGAAGGAAAGGCTATTACTGTATGATATAAAGCAAGTAAGAGGACGGCTGCTCTTCCAGCACAAACAGAGCTAAAGTTTTCAGAGTTTCTCGCAATGGCAGATGGTGGGACAAGTAAAAGCCAATGGCAAAATCACTTCCAACATGTTTATCCTCTTTAGTCAGGCAAAACAAACACAAATGGAGCAGCACTAAAGGGGACTTTAAATAAGTGGCAACATTTTCTAAGTGCTATCGATCCAGCAGATGCTCATTCAGCTTAATTTGGTAATACCACTATTGTCATCTTGAGCATGCCCTTATTTGTTGTGTGTCTAAAAATGCTTCCCAAAGCTTATGTAAACTGTGAGTTGTGTATATATACTGTGTGCTACATTATACTGTGAAATGTGTGGGCCTGCACGTCTTTTATACAAACCAGGCAGGTCGAAAACATTACTCACACCTTACTATATAACACAGTACAGTACATGATGACAAAAATACTATACAAACATGCAACATTATAAGCACAAACCTTTGCTGCAAGGCCACTGCACATGAACTGTGCTTTTAATTTTTTTTAGGTTAGGTGTAAAAAGTGAAACTTTTTTCCTTTATGTTTCTTCCTTTCATTCTTGATGTTATTTGCTCTCTACTTATCTTTCACTCATGCGCTACAGTAACTCTCTCTCTCTCTCTCTCTCTCTCTCGAGCTCACTCCACTCCAGTCTCTCCAGGCTGATTGTTTTCTAATTGGTGGAGTGCCAGAGGTCGTGGTTGTTATGGTAACCTGCAAGGGGCACTTGGAAGGGTTAGGTGGTGGTGGCAGTGGTTGGGCGAGGGTGGGAGGGGGCACCCACTCAAGAAAACGGAGGGCAGCACTCATGCAAGGCTTGGGTGGTCACTTCAGAAAATGGACTGTGTGTGTGTGTGTGTGTGTGTGTGCGCGCGCACGCGTTTGACATCCTAACTACCTCAGTTTTGTACATGCACCTAAGTGTGTGAGTGCACAAGACAGAGAAAATGGTTCTAATGAGAGGGAGTGAGAAAGATAGTTTATATATGTGTGTGTATGTGTGTGTACGCAGAGGGTGGGCAAAGAATCCTGCTCTCCACTGAACGTCTTCTAAAGAGCTCCTTTGCTTGCGTCCTTTTCTCTCCCGCCCTGGTTCCCTTGCTACTTCCTTCCCTATGTGAGCCATTCAGGCCCTCCAATCTGTCCATTTGTGTACTGAGATGGAAGAGAGGCAGATGAGCTGCAGGAGGGTGGACACCAGGAGGAAGACTGTACATCCACACTAAGCTGACTAAATTTGAAAATATATCTTTTTTTCTCTCTCCGATTTAGCACTCCATCCACACTTAACTGGCTTTTTGACTCCTGAAGACTTTTTTCTTCTTCTTCTTCTTTTTTTTTTTTTTAGTGTGGACAAATGTGAAGACAATGGCATATGCCTGGTTGGGGGCTATGTGGAAGTAAATATAGGAAGACAACTTCCTGTCGCCCCTATAACCTACTCTGTGATCACTTGTTTTGAAAATGTCAATATTGCAGACCACACAGCAAAGGTGTTGTCATTAAGCTGTATTTATGAGCATTTCGGTAGATGACTTTGAGATCATATCAATGAAATGAAAACAACCTGCAAATGCTAGTGTGGACGCCCATTGTTTTCACATAGCATTTTCAAAATGAGACGTCTTATTTTGGACACTGTCTTATGTAGAGTATGACGACATAGGAAATACGTAACCTTTTTGGAAATTGACAGGAAGATCAGAGAGAGTGTGTGCTTATTCTCCAAAATGCATTCATGCCTTTGTGTGTGTAATCTTTACCAAATGTGTGGTCTCTCTCTCTCTCTCTCTCTCTCTCTCTCTGTGTGTGTGTGTGTGTGTGTAACGGGTTTACTACATGAGCCTGCATTAAACTCTGCCATGCATAAGGAACTGAGCTGGCTGTGCCCTTTAGAATTAAAGGTGGTGGGCTGGTTAAGAAGCAGACAGTGTGATATATCACTGTGCTGTGTGGTTAAATAACTGTCCTTCCATAATAGAGCTGTTTAAAGCAAACCACTGATAAAAAAATAAATAAAAATAAATCTCTTCACACATGCAGCCAGACACATAAATGTGTGCAGGGGAATATAAATGGCTCTATTTTAAGACCTATATATGTAAATTGCCACACACTGTCAGCTGTCTGAAGAAACTGACATGATGTCTGAACTCTTGCAAAGAGGATGAAACTGTTGTGGAAAGCTGTATGCGACCTTGTTGTTTCTTTGAATCATTACCTGGAAAACTTGGAAAAAGTACACCAGCTAGCTTACATAAAGTTCATAGGAACACACAACTAGATACCGTGAGCATCAAAACTCAGGTGTCTGTGGTGATAGGCAAGAATTTTCCCCCTGCACCACCCACGCACCCCAGCCTTATCGATTAATGTGCCCTTATCTGCATCATTGTTATTTCAGAAGCCTCACAACCTGTTGCTACGGAGTTCGTCACAGCATCTGACAGATTCAAAAGGGCTACTGAGTGCCTATTTATAGATGATGTACATCTTTGTTGCACATGTATCGTAGAGATACCAGCAGTAATGAAAGAATACTGTCTGCATTTATGAGCTCTTTCAGTGTTTGGCTCGAACCCAGTTGCAGAGTAAAATCACTATGGGGGCTTTTCAAATTAGTGGAGGTGCACCAGTAGTTACAGAGCAGACTGCATGGTCGAGCAAAGGCAATAAAAAATAGCATACTGCTGATAGAGTCACTTCCGCTGTGTGTTACTGTGTGTTTATGACCAGAAATTAAGGGAGGTAGCACTACTGCAACAAAACAATAGCAGTATAATCAGACTTATTAATTACTGATTAGGCCCCATTAGTATACAAAACAAGGAAAGCACAAAAACATTAAGATGTTTACTAGTTTAAATTATTGTGCCATTAAGAAGATATCAACTTGCAACAATAATTTTCAAAGTAGCCAAGACATATACTAAAAGTAGCAACTGCCAAATGTACAGACATTATGACGTGTTGTGTCCTGTTCACCGAACATTCCAGCTGATCTTTATTTCTGAATCAAGACCTACTTAAAGTTATTATCATTTCCACTGACTGAGCAAACTGATTATTTCCAGCAGCACTCACAGTTTCCAGGGGAGGAAGTCAGACGGGGCAGTCTAATTTCAGCCGGTGGTGTTGTTTCTTCCCTTAAATTATCACCATTATCCAACATTATCAAGGGCGAGGCGGTGCCTGTTTGGCTGTTTGGCTTTTTGAGCCATTTTTAAGATCCATGACTTGCTTTCTAACAGACAGCAGTCTATCTACACCTTATGGTCAGTCCACACATACACAACTTTGCACATTTGTGAGCTGTATGCCGTTGGTGTTTTTATCACTGCATTACTCTTTGTGTGTGTGTGTGTGTGTGTGTGTGTGTGTGTGTGTGTGTAAATCGGTGTGCTTCATTGCTTTGCTGAGGTGCTGATGGAATGGAGTCCTTAGCGATTTTGTTTATCTCCGTCTCCCACATGCACAGCGCAGCTAGACGCACAGTAACACAGAGTCACGCACACACAGGCACCGCTGACACACTGCCTTCTTTTTTTGGCACCATCGATTACCGTCAGCCAATACCTGGACTTCCTTCTGTCTGCATCATCAGGTTTCAGGAAGTGATGATAAATGAATAGCCCTATCTGCCAGGACTGCTGTGGCCATGGATATAGATTTCCAAAAATCAAGACATTCTTAGACTCGTTTTACTTCTTTTAAGGAAGGAAAGAAATGGGAAAACTTAAGTAAATAAATATTGGATAAATTAAATTAGCACTGTGTCAACAACTGAGATCAAGTACACCTTTTGGAAAAGTCCACACTGGATCCATGGGACTTACTTATTCATCTAGTTAATTATGAGTTTGTTGAATAAAGAAGTAGTACCACTCAAGCTAATGTTAGAAGTTAATGTTATCACATAAGTACAGAAACAAAAATGTGATGCTTCAATATTAAATATTTCAAACTGTTCACTGTGAGTAACATATTTAGATGCACATATAATCATGCATTGCATCACTGAAGCCCAAGCAAACTACATATATTTGCATAATCAAAATGATATTGTATGCAAAGGAGACCATATTATGGGATATGTCTGAAAAACCTGCAGTGCAAACATTGCGATTGCGATATGAGTCACGATTTTAGTGGGAATAGTAATTTTTGCATTTCATTTTCACTGAAACATTTTTCACCAAGCAAGCATGTTCCCTTACGCCTGGAGAATATGATTTGTAGGCCGGGGCATCTCTGTAGCACCACAATGCTTCATTTATAATGGTATGCTGTGGCACATTTCACCTTTATCAAAAAATTGCAGCTCTTGCCATTTGGATATTGCACTTGGCCATATTGAGATTTCAATAATATTTTGATTAATTGTTCAGTCTTAGACTCAAGTTAGGACAAATTATTTTTATGGCGTAGTTTAACCAACATTTACTTATATATATACTTAAAGACTCGCCCTAGCTGGTACTGTCATGGCAATCAGAAAACCTGATGCTATCTAGTGTTGGTGAGATGATGGTAATGCTATAGCCGAACACAATATCTGTTACACTACACACATATATACAGTGGGGCAAAAAAGTATTTAGTCAGCCACCAATTGTGCAAGTTCTCCCACTTAAAAAGATGAGAGAGGCCTGTAATTTTCATCATAGGTACACTTCAACTATGAGAGACAGAATGGGGGGAAAGAATCCAGGAAATCACATTGTAGGATTTTTAATGAATTAATTGGTAAATTCCTCTGTAAAATAAGTATTTGGTCACCTACAAACAAGCAAGATTTCTGGCTCTCACAGACCTGTAACTTCTTCTTTAAGAGGTTCCTCTGTCCTCCACTCGTTACCTGTATTAATGGCACCTCTTTGAACTCGTTATCAGTATAAAAGACACCTATCCACAACCTCAAACAGTCAGACTCCAAACCCCACTATGGCCAAGACCAAAGAGCTGTCAAAGGACACCAGAAACAAAATTGTAGACCTGCACCAGGCTGGGAAGACTGAATCTGCAATAGGTAAGCAGCTTGGTGTGAAGAAATCAACTGTGGGAGCAATTATTAGAAAATGGAAGACATACAAGACCACTGAAAATCTCCCTCGATCTGGGGCTCCACGCAAGATCTCACCCTGTGGGGTCAAAATGATCACGAGAACGGTGAGCAAAAATCCCAGAACCACATGGGGGGACCTAGTGAATGACCTGCAGAGAGCTGGGACCAAAGTAACAAAGGCTACCATCAGTAACACACTACGCCGCCAGGGACTCAAATCCTGCAGTGCCAGACGTGTCCCCCTGCTTAAGCCAGTACATGTCCAGGTCCGTCTGAAGTTTGCTAGAGAGCATTTGGATGATCCAGAAGAGGATTGGGAGAATGTCATATGGTCAGATGAAACCAAAATAGAACTTTTTGGTAAAAACTCAACTTGTCAGTTTGGAGGAGAAAGAATGCTGAGTTGCATCCAAAGAACACCATACCTACTGTGAAGCATGGGGGTGGAAACATCATGCTTTGGGGCTGTTTTTCTGCAAAGGGACCAGGACGACTGATCCGTGTAAAGGAAAGAATGAATGGGGCCATGTATCGTGAGATTTTGAGTGAAAACCTCCTTCCATCAGCAAGGGCATTGAAGATGAAACGTGGCTGGGTCTTTCAGCATGACAATGATCCCAAACACACCGCCCGGGCAACGAAGGAGTGGCTTCGTAAGAAGCATTTCAAGGTCCTGGAGTGGCCTAGCCAGTCTCCAGATCTCAACCCCATAGAAAATCTTTGGAGGGAGTTGAAAGTCCGTGTTGCCCAGCGACAGCCCCAAAACATCACTGCTCTAGAGGAGATCTGCATGGAGGAATGGGCCAAAATACCAGCAACAGTGTGTGAAAACCTTGTGAAGACTTACAGAAAACGTTTGACCTCTGTCATTGCCAACAAAGGGTATATAACAAAGGATTGAGATGAACTTTTGTTATTGACCAAATACTTATTTTCCACCATAATTTGCAAATAAATTCTTTAAAAATCAGACAATGTGATTTTCTGGATTTTTTTTCTCATTTTGTCTCTCATAGTTGAGGTATACCTATGATGAAAATTACAGGCCTCTCTCATCTTTTTAAGTGGGAGAACTTGCACAATTGGTGGCTGACTAAATACTTTTTTGCCCCACTGTATATACTGGGCAACAAACAAGTCACAAGTTTCACCAGCTCCTGCCGTTTGCTTGTCTCACGGGGCAACAGGCTCTGCTTTGTATGTTCTCACCTTGTGATACATTAAACACAGTACTTGTCTTTGTCGAACAAGTGTCCATATGGATGATACTTATGCTCACTCCCCCACCAAGCCTTTACATCCTGTCATGAGGTTGTCATACAGTGTCATGCTACACACACACACACACACACACAGGAAAAGTCTAGTACTTTACCCATACATGGTTATACTTATGTTTCACAACAATCACTTATATTTCAATACATTTTCCGCTTACAAGTACATGAACATTTTAACACATCAATTTCCGTAACAGTACTGCATTTAGATCGGTCATGTCTAGATGGTAACCCTAGATTTTTATTATTTATTTTTCCCTCTCTTGGATTGGCCAAAACTACATTAAGGTTTGAACATTGCTGGATCCCATCCCCTTGTGCATTAACATCAATTTTAGCAATTTACTTTTAACAAAGCCTTCTACCCTTGGAGCCAAGGTCAAATGAGTCTTGACTTTCCATGATGAAACACTATTTATGCATGCAGGAAACAATACGAGAAAGACACAGTGTCAAAAAACATCTTTATGAAGCCTGGAACTGTCCATCAAACAGGTTTACTTCCTCACATGAAGTGAGGTACAGAAATGAGGTGGATATGTGTATGTGTATATGTGTGTGTGTGTGTGTGTGTGTGTGTGTGTGTGTGTGTTTGCGAATATCTGTACTGGTAGATATATTCAGAAGTAAGTGAGCTGTGACTGAAATAATAAAGGTAAGGAGTAAGGATTGTGGAGCTGAGAGGAACACATTGAGCCCTGCGGTGATTTTTATTTTTTCTTTCTTGCTGGGAAACACACACACATACACACACACACAAACACTCACAATATGTATGTCAGTGGGCATGTGAGTACACAAGCGCTCATACTGAAGCTCAAAGCAAGCCCAAACATTTCAATCTTTTCCTCTTTGTCTGTCTGTCTCTATCTCTCTCTTGCTCTCAAACACACACACAACCACACACACACAAACTGGCCTGTGGCAGACAAACCTGATTTAGACAGGTGACGGGGAAAAGAGAGGGAGAAATCTGAAGCATCAGCAAGATAATATTGCATTGCAAAAAAGACGGGATGGGAGAGGAAAGGAGCGGGGAGAAACCTGGGATCTTCCTGCTCAGGCCTAGCTCCAGTAAGGGGGTTTCAAATTTAAGACAAATTGATCAAATTGTACCAACTCTGCCACAGTTTGTCAAACTACTGAACAAAACCTTTTTACACTGCTGAAAAACACAAATAACTACCGCCCTCAAGCTAGAAGTAAATCCTGAGAAGGTCATGGCTCCTTACCTGTCATTGGCAGCAGCAGAGACAGGAGGAGATGTAGTTCCAGCTCCCCTTGGTTTATTGACCTTGGCGTACAACCTATCAAGGGGGTCATCATCAGGGATCGCTACAGGGTCATTCCCATGATTCCCATGACCTGGAAAGGCAGAGGGGCCTTGGGGAGAAGGGGCGCGGGCACGGGGTTGCTGGATGGTACTGTAGGGAGGGGACTGAGACAAGGGTTGCGGCACTGAACCCATATCTCGGTCCCTGAAGGATTGTATTCGGGCATAGTTGGGGTCTGTGTCGTCATCCTCAACATCCGGATATGCCGACCCGCCACCGCCACCTTGCTGGTCTCTGGGCCGGTGCTCTCGCAGCTCAGGATGCCCTGCCTCGATTCTGACAGAGGGAGAGCCAGTTAAGACGTCTAGAAATATTGTTGAAACACTGACCATTTTGATGAGCTACCACAAAGAAATGTATTTAAACAAACCACACAGAAGCACACCGTTAGTATAGAGCTCAGGAATGACAAGCATGGCGTAGAGAGGCATAGAGAGAATGGAAAGAGCAATAAAATAAAGGAATGGTAGAAATGTTAATAAAGTGGATTCATTGTGTTCCATGAGAATAAGTGAACAATCATCTGCAATAAATGAGAAAAACAAAGTGAGAAAAGACTGAATATACACAGTATCCGAGTCTGTATGTCAGCTAATTTAAAGCACAAAAAATCATAATCATCTCATCTCCAGAAAGTTCCCCACCTTTCCCTCTCATCTTTCATCCTCTCGAGCTCATGATCACTCAGAATGTCTGACTTCTGTCGCTGCAGAGCTGCTTTTGCCTCCTTCTTCTCCTCTTTTTTCTTCCCGAATCTGGACGGAGAGAAGCAGCGATACAGAGAGAAAGACAGAGAGATGGGCATTAGAAAGAGCAAGAAAAGTAGAGAAAAACATCATAATATAATAACTCTGTATGGGGATTTCAACAGCCTTCAGCATGATGTGGTACTGTGGAAGCAGATGAGGAACAAACACCACATTAACACCGTTCTTACAACAAACGCACATGGCTGAAATCATGCACACACGCAGATACACACACTGTGTTATTCAGTGCGAGAGTTTCTGGCAGCACAGCCTGTGACTCAGTGTCAAGACCAATAGAGTTTTGGTATGAATCGTCTCTGCTTCTCTCTAACCTCTCACTCAAACACACACACACAAATAAAGGTAAATTTCACTCAACCTTTCGCTGCAACTTATAAATGGCATGACACCCCATCCACCACTTCTCGCAGGCAGGTGACTTTTAAAACTGGTAGCGGTAAATACAGATCCTTGTAAGCAGCTGCCATAGTTATCACACCCCTTTAGCCTGCACTGAAAGTCACATTTAAATCGAAATGCTCCCAAAACGTTCTGTTTCTGGCTTTTTTGTCCTCCCTGTCTCTTCCTGTAGTTTAATTTTTCTAATATGAATCACTCAAACTCCCCACATAGAACTATAATATACAAATATTGTAGGTATAAAAGTCACAAAGATGAGGTAAATATGTATTAAAATAGGTAAACAATAGGTAGTTGGACAAACAAATCCATATAGGTAAGAGATAGTTAACAGAAATGCAAGGAATGCTGGAATAAACAGAGTAGGAGTAGTTCAATAAATTAGAAATAGGGAGGCTATATGTAAAGCTATTGCCTAACACTGTAAGTATGTACTCTATACAGCCTAGTCTAAATTAAAAGATGGCATACACACAGTGGACTTAGAGGCCCATTTTAAGTGGCCACATATCAATACTCAAACCACGCCAGTCAATACAGTTTGTGTGTGGTCAGCATCAACAGCACACTCAGCACTACTGGACACTAGACAAGTCATTTCCTGAAGAGGACCATGAATCACAAATATACATGCATGCCAATACACACACCTGACTACACCTCATAACTAATGGCACGAGACTCTGCGGACACACTGCCATTTGCTAGTGAATGAACAAGTTGACCGCAAGTCTGTCTATAGAGCAATGAGAGAAATACGCACAACATTTTGACTAATCAGTTAACCAGTATTACCACTTCAATGTATGGAGATACATGATGTGAAAGAGAAAACTATTTACAGTGAATAATGAATGAAATTGTATTGTTTTGCTCATTTATTTCTTCTTAATTCAAGAACAGGATTTAAGTAAGCTTTTATGCTGACAAAGGTCTGATTTATATTTAGTCGTCAAGAGTCATTCAGAGGCTAAACATGTCATAAGCGCGTATAGCCTGCTCACATGCTGATGCAAAAAAAAAGCAAACATTACTCATAGAAGCTCATTAAACTTTACACTCCAGCAGCTATACAGCGAGTAGGATATGGTTAATTGAGCCAGTCAAATCTCCTAAATAGTTAATATCTCCAACATGAAAACGGTGACCTTATAACACACCTTATGTTTTATTTATCTAGTGAATTTATTGATGTATTATTCTTTTGTCTACACTTCCTCTACCCACTGCTGCTGATGTTTTTTTAAATATTGTGACACCTGCTTGTGCATTATTTAAAAAAAACATTTATGGTTATTTTAAAGTGTGTGATTTTGTATGTGACTGTTTTGTAGTTTAGCTTGTGCATGTAGTTTAAAACAAATCAACAATAAAAAAGGTGTAGTGTATGCACTACACTACTACTAGTTAATATGTTTCTTTGAAATGCTTAATGTGGACTGGGGGGGTAAAGAAGCCTATTCACCACCCATGGGGGGGTTCAATGAAGGGCTGTAACCGTGTGCGTGCATTAATAGTGCGAGTGTGTCTTTGCCTCACGGGGGACAGGCCCTGCTCTAATTACTGCTACCTACAGAGTTAGAGGCTTACCCTTTCCTTCAACTCCCTCTCTTCCCCTCACTTACCTGTCTTCCTTTTTTTTTTTTTTTTTTTACCTCAGCACTCTCCTACTTTTCTCTCATTACCCTCATTTCTGTTTCTTTCGATCAAAGTATACCTCGCCTTCACCCCTTCACCTCGCCGTCTCGTTTGGCATGTCGCCCCTTGGTATCAAACGCTTCTCTCACAGCATTTAACCTCTCACATCCCTCTCCTCTCCTCTATTCTATGCTGTCATCCCTGCTTCCTCTCTTGCTTTTAAACAGAAAATGAAAATATGAAAGAGAAATTGGGGATAAGGCTGGATTTCATATAATTTATATTACTTGGCAAGAGATACAGAGTGAGCCAGAGAGAAAATCTGACTTTTAATGCTCTTTAATGAAAGATCTAACAGAAACAGAAGGAAAAGTAACTCACAATACCTTAAAACCTAACCATATACACACATCACTGTCAAGTCAAAAAGCTTACAGAGAAGAATCCATACACAAAACCCATAAGATTGAACAAGATAACGCAGATGGATGGAAATAGATAAGACAAAACTTGAGAAGTGAGATATATGAACGACAGCCTCAGCTAGGTCCACATGCCAAACTCAGGTCCTCTATTGGACTATATTTAAATTGGATGCCTCTTTAATACCTTCTCTGTAACATGTTATGACAAATGAAGCAATCAAACACATCGTTTATGACGGAAGGGATGAGGAGCTCGGCTAAATAATTTCACTTGTGATTTGGAAATAAATGACTGTCAAGACATTAACTCACCTGTCCACAATAAGATTAATCCAACCATTTGCTTTTTAATCCTCCAAACTGACCTCAGAGACCAACTCTGTTATGTTACATGAGGGTTTTGGACAAATGATGGAAAAGTGCCAGATACTGAAAAGTAACAGGGTACACAAAAGCATATATTTCAACCGCAGGCCTCTAAATCCTCAATAATAATTTTAAAAAAAGTAATACACACTTTTAAGCCTGAAGATCATCTCCATTTTTGTACTTTGATGACATAAATAATGACAAAAATATGGCGTTAAATTAGTGCAAATTGTAACCAATGCTTTTAACCTTTCAAAATCTGGTTAAAAGCATTGGTTACCCAAGTGAAATATGGAGTTTCATGCATTTTTGAGCATCAAGAAGTGCTTTGGAAAGAACATTGGAGGGGGCATTGGACAAAATACTGTATATAGTTTTGGAGCCATCTATGTGTTACATGCCTTCTGGACACACTATGCTTCCTTACTTTGTTATTTCCTTTCTATCATTTGTTTATGCCTTCCTTCCTTTCTTTCCATTCGAGTTTCACAGTGAAGATGAACAAGACTAATTACAATAAACAAGCAACCATCTGTAACTATGTTTGATTGACCTATATTGAGCAGCACATTGAAGGGAAAAGAACAGTGAGGGAGATATAGAGGGAAGAGAAAGATGTAAAAAGATAATGGACACCTACAGTTTAATTAGGCCTTCTCTCTCTCTCTCCAGTCCCTCTTGATAATGTTATTACTGGGCTATCCTGGGAGGCAACATGCATGGATGCACACTCACACACAACTGAATGAACACACGCATAAAATATAATCAGAAACATACAGAGGTTATAGACATACAACTATTAAAAACTAAAGTGTGTGCATGTGGCCTTTTGCAAATGAGGGAGGAAGTAATATAAAAAGAAGGCTACTCACTTGAGATGCCACATCACAGCAGGGAAAAGAAAGAATCAAAGAAAGACAAAAAAGGGATAAGTCTTTCTCCTGCCATTGCCTTCAGGATGAGCACAGAGAGTGTCTGGGCCGATTCTCAGCTAAGTGTATTTGTACATGTACATTGTGTACATAAGTTAAGAGAACAAGAGAATTTAAGTAAATGGGAAGTAAATTGGCTTATATCATGATGTTATGGCACTCTTTGACTGTTTCCCTCTCTCTGCACCTTTGTGTTGAGCAGCTTTGTGTTTGTTTCTTTCATTTTGTTAGTTATGACATCTGCCTGTCAGCAACTTCATTTTCAGGTCATTCCTTTAAAATGTCTTGAAAAAACTTTTAAAAGTTTTTTATTTGCCATTTTCTTCTATGATTTATAACTAAAAAGTGGAAAAGGAAAGTGAACTGGCAAAAAAAACTGCAAGTTAAACAGGCACATCACACGTAGTCTTATGATCCGTATGTCCAGAACACGTTTCAAAATGTACAAGTTACGCTTAGCGCTTGAGCATAATTTCACCAGGAATATCAGAGTAAGTACAGCCAGTTAGGATGAATAAATTACCTCTTGTTCTGTCGTTAGTGGGAACAAAATGATGGTTTATGAATATTCATGACCTAACACCACAATCTGTATGGAAAGTGTATGGCTACTCATTTGCATGCGAGAAAGATTTAATTAGAAATATATACACAGGTTTCTTAAAGCTTCCATCTGTGTAGGACAAGGTAGGATGAAAGAAAAAAAAAAAATCACCCATTCGAGTCTGATGTCTGACCAAGGACAAAATAAGTTTCTTTGGGAATTATTGTTTCTTTTCATGGCCATGGACCAGTTGTAAGTAAACAATATGTACCACCACACAATCTGCTGTAAATAATATATCCACATAATTATTATTATAATGTACATAAGAGGATGATAAAACTTTCCCCACTCTGTTTCCAGCCAGTCTCCTTGAATATTTGAAAATATCAGCTTCATTTAACTGCAGCAGGTAGAGTGCAAACACTGTCGTCATTCTAAATATTTATAATACTTTTCTGCATATGTCATCGGCACAGATGGCCAGAAAGACTGTATGAGCCTGACTGCTGTGTCACTTTGGATGACAGGTGTAGGTTATTATTTCATATCAATTTACATGCTTGGTTGTGTTAGACATGTTTTTTTTCTACTGCTTCACTTTGCATGCTCTTGACACTATGGTTGCATGATTTCTGCTTTCTCTGCACTAGAAAGAACTCCCTGGTCATAAGCACACATTTACTAATGGCAGCAGAAGTACGGGACAAAATGTAAAAAAGGGGAATCCTAATTGCTAAAAGAGATTTTGTTTTTCTATACACTCGACAAGACCCTGAGCCCCCGTTACATTTTCTCACCGTGCTTAATGCTCCAAACATTCACACTTACGGATATTTTGTTGATCACCCAACCTTATACCTAACCTTTAACACACAATTTAACCTACACCTATTCTAATCTTGACCTTACACCCAACATTTTTGACTGTCTAGCATGGCATTACTTGGTAAAACATCAATAGGTCTAAAACAGTTTCTAATGATAAACCAATACAAGACACACACATTCACATGCACACAGACATGCTATTTGTAATGGTGAACAGTGAGCGTTCAGAGGGCTGTTCCACACTTCAATTCAATTCAGTTTCAATTCAGTTTTATTTATATAGCGCCATATCATAACAAAGTTATCTCAGGGCACTTTTTCGAATAGAGCAGGTCTAGACCGACTCTTTATATTTACAGAGACCCAACAGTTCCCACCATGAGCAGCACTATGCAACAGTGGCAAGGAAAAACTCCCTTTTAACAGGTAGAAACCTCGAGCAGAACCAGGCTCTGGGTGGGCGGTCATCTGCCTCGACCGGTTGGGTTGAAGGGGGCGGGGAGGACCACTTGTGCTTCTGAATAGTCCATGAGGAGAAAACTCACTGACAAATGAGCAGAAAACGAGTGCAAACATCTGTGACTCTCACTTTGCCCATTCTTTCTATTCTTCTGCTCTTCTCTCACTCCCTCCCTCTGCCACTCCGAAGACACGCCTCCCTTTGCTATCATTGGCAAATGGATCCCTGAGGGAATGGGTGATTGACAAGTGTGCTACGATAACAAGCACACGCACACACTCACACATTAGCAGATAGACGCCGTGTAAGGAAGCACACGTTCAAACCCACGCATACACACACAAACACACACACAGATGATTGGCAGGCATGACACCAGTCCGTGACACTCCAATGACTTCCTGTCATGATGTTTGATTGGCAGCTGGTGGGTCCTATTCCCCTTTCAAGCATGTGCTCTCTAATTATGAAACAATGACAAGCCATGTCTGGTCAAAAGACAGGGTTTTTTCCTGCATAAAGAACTTGAAACAGCCTCCTTGCATACATTTCGCATCGCTTTTACCAAAACCTGACCATGTTGTTTGGCTGCTACGTAGCTGAAAAACTGACAGCTTTTAGCAGAATGATGTGTTAGCTAATCAAAAGAGCTGGTATTATAACTTTTTGACATCAGTTAGAATTCTCTTCTAAACTGTAAAAGAAGCACATCCCTCTGGCTATTTATTTTTTATTATTTTTCCTTATTTCCCTTATTTTGTAATCAACAGTTTTGTAATTATTAGTTTACTTTAAATACTGTTTATATGATGTACGCCTTACTATAATGAATATCATGTTCTTTGAATAAAGAGAATGGGGGAAAAAAAGATATCCTAGCTAATTAGTGATGACCAGTAAAAGCACTCCACTTATTGAGATGGGCTAATAGTCCCAATGATGGAGCACTTTAAGTCTAATAGAGGTGCAGCATTATGACCACCTGGAGAGAGCGGAGGGAGAGACGGAGAGGAGAATGAATGAAGAAAGGTGCAAATATGGGGGAGAGTGTAATTATATGCACCAATCTATCACCAATGAGAGGTAAAGAAAGGGAGCAGGTGCTCTAATTGTAATCTTAGGTTTTTGTGCCATTTTTTCCTATTTATGTTTTTTGGTTGGCGGCTGCATTCTCCAATTGTGTTGCTCCTTGAGTTTTAAGTTTTGGTAGGGTAAACATACCTTCTAAATAACTTTTTCTTATGAAAGTAGATTATTCAGCTAACAGTCAGAAAACACATGGACGCACATATAAAACAGAGCATCGGAGGCTGGATGGAGGTGAGCACGGCAGTGCACGATTACAACCAAGCAGGCAACCATGCATTTATTATCATAGATTCTCATTACTTCACACCATTTGGAAAATGAAAAATGAACAGCATGCACACATACTTTACAACACGCATCAACAATCACATAAACATGATGCACTGGCAACAGCAGCGCCTGTCCCCCTTTGGTTCTGGTAGACCTTGTACATTCCCAGTCTCACCTAATAGATTACCATATTTTCATTTGTACAGACTGTCTCTCTCCCTCCTCTCTTTCACAGCCACCCAACCCCCCATCCCCCCCACCCCGCGCGCGCACACGCACACACACACACACACAGATGACAGAACAGCTCAGAGAACCATACTCTCAACCCATGTTAATTATGTTTCTAGAGCATCAAGTTATGGTTGTAGGTATGTATGTGTGTGTTTGTGTGTGTGTGTAATATGAATGTTCAGAGGGTTGCCACATTTGTTTGACTTACCTTAAGACCTTAACATTCTGGGCAAGAAAGAGAAAACATACACAGATCAGAGAGTAACAAAGGGTTACACAACTGCAGACAGACACACACACACACACAGCATCTGAAGAAGAATCACAGAAACCACGCGCCAACTATATGACGACCATCTGACTGTGTGACCAATCATGTTTATCACCACATGAATATTCATGATGGTAGGATGGTTACCACCGTGTGCTCACACACACACACACAGATGATTGGCATATCTGATTGGCAGGTGGCAGCAGTTCAGATGACAGAGCCAGCTGTCCACTTTAAAGGGCA
The DNA here is from genome assembly GCA_005408345.1 of Macquaria australasica. NCBI lineage: Eukaryota > Metazoa > Chordata > Actinopteri > Centrarchiformes > Percichthyidae > Macquaria > Macquaria australasica. The sequence continues at coordinate 203,924 of SEMN01000246.1, read as the reverse complement.
TTTTAAACAAACACTCAGAGTCTGACTTTCATTTCTGGGTTAACAGTGTGAATGAAACATTGCAGTAATTACATTAAACCTTTCTTCACTTCTACACCCTCTCTTCATTACTGTGAAGAACTCAGTTGCAATCCAGACTTTTTGACAATTACAGCTTAATTTGGTGAAGAGAGTTCTACAGTTTCTATTTATTTTTATTGTATTTCTATATATGACATTTTTGCTGGCTGCTGTAACGCTGAAAATTTCCCCGCTGTGGGACAATAAAGGCTTATCTTATCTTATCTTACAGTACAATAAGAGAGAAATATACGATTGGAACATTATAGCAATAATACCAATGTGTGTCTTTGCAGCTGGTGCATGGATAGAAACACAATATAGTATTTGGTACAGAGATCCTGTGTGTCAAACGTGTGCACCAACTGATGACAAACATTTACTACTGAAAAAAACAGAGAGCTTGGAGTAAGGTTGAGTATCCTATACCACCTCTCCACCAGACCATTAGGCCAATCAAAGCTGGCCTTACATGAATATGACAAATCAGCAACTCGGCCTAGATTGAACTGTACTGAATAGCACCAATTTGCCTTCTCAGTCTACCGCCATTACATGCAATCAAATGCAGATAGGGAGCTGGAGCTGGAGGGAGCAGACAGAGGAAAAATTGGAATGATGCAAAGATTACGGGGGTGGGAGTGGGGGTGGAGAGAGAGGGAGCGAGGTTACAGAAATATGGTTAGAAACAGGGGAAGGAGAGAAAGGTTGAGATTATCGCTGGGCTCTAATCAAGGCCCTCTTACGGTGATGAGAGATGGGGTGCAGAGGAAAGGTCTAATAAATCCTTGGGTGTATTATATGGTTTCTTAAGGCACTTAAGGCAAGACGTGATGGGGGAATTGGTGGTTAGATGAAAGGATGGATGGAGGGACAGGTGCATAGAGGGGAGGCTTGGTTAGATTTAACTGGAAGTATTCTCGGGTGTGCTGCATAGGCTGTCCAGACCATAATCAAACGGAACGGTAGACAGGCGGACGAGAGATGGATGAATACAGAAAGGAGGGATTGGAAGTAACCTTCCTTGAACTCTGAAGCACTTAAAACAGTGCTAACATGGTAAGACAAGAGTGATGGAGTGAAGGAGGTGAAAAAAAAAAGATTTCTTTAGGTGTGTCATGTATTGCCTTGGAGCTGTGACGGAAAAAGAGCAATGGAGGATTGTGGGAAAGATGGAGGCAGAGAAGGAATGATGAAGATCCTCCGGTGTGTAATCTGTGAATTCATAGGAAAATATCACATTGTGCCACCAATGATCCATTGGTTATATATAGCTTGCACATTGGTCCATGCTAACACCATAAAACATAAAATGAGAAGGAGACCACAAAGGGGCAAGAATGAGTCAAAATCCACACCAAGGAATCTATTCTCTGCTAATATTTCAAATCACAGAACAAGTACAATTTAGACGTGATGGTAAAATGCATCTAGACCTCAGAGACACATAGAGTCTCTATCTGTACATCATTTTGGAATAAGTCATAATGTCAATATATATATCATAATGACAATAATTTATTGTTGCTAAACGATCACTTGAATCTGTTAATCTGCTGCTGCCTCTTTGTTCAGACACGACATGACATGTACTGAAAGAGCCGTAATGCTCACACGATATTTGGTAACTGGTGCGCGAGAAAGAGCAGAGAGAGAGATAGCAGGTACATAGGTTTGACATTAAACTAAAACTACAAAAAACAAATAAGTGGGTGAAGAAGGAAGGAACATACTGTACAGTACACACCACATGCCTATTTCTGTCCACCCTCCCATCCACTGAAATTTTCTCTTTGTGCATAAAACTGATTTGACATAATTATGAACAGGCTTAGGTCTGAAGAGCCATTTACACCCTCAACTGCATGACAAAGATAGCATTTCAACATCTTAAAAGCAGTATTTCTGCTCAGCATAAGACAATCTCTTTCAAATGACTAAACACTATAGGTATGAGAGAGTGACAGCACACTGAAGTTAGAATGAGAAAAACAAAGTGGAAAAGAGGTGAAGAAAAAGGTGGAGATTTTCAAAGAAAAAGCACTGAACCTATTCAATCAAGTAAAATTAGTACGTATTAGTCTAATTGCCTAATATTTCACTTTAAATAACATGCAATTCTAAGACATAATCATCGTGATAAAATCTAACTTTGATATCTGGAAGTGTTTTTCTGTGTTCTAGTTCACACAGACTGCTTTTGTAAGTGTATGTTGAAAGGCTGCACCCGTATTTCGTAGTTCAAATTGCATGCATGTGTTTTTCTTAAGATCTGTATCTATGTAATGGTCATGTGAAATCCCATTTCAGAAACCATGGTGAAAAAAAAATCTGGTATTAGGTAGGAATTAAGGTAGAAAGTACAAATTGTTCACTGAAACATTTCGCCCCATTCATGCTGTGCGCCTACCTATGCCCCATTCACACTGGAAGATATAGTGTTAAAGGAAAGTGGGGCACCACTCTTAGAGTGGTCTTTGTGTGCCTGCGAGCATGTGATAGTGTTTCATGAGGGAAGAAAAATAAGATGATAAAAAAAGATTTTAACATACGTTACGCTTGTAACAAATACAGCATTTGTGTGTACCTGGATGTGATATTCAGATTGAAAATGTGAAAACATGTAGACAGAATATGACTATTGATTCCACATGACACCAAACACAAACATCACCAGTTTATCACTGGAGTGGTTGCTTTCCAACTTCCAAAATTCCTCTCAAACACACACTAACATTGTGAGATGAAAATGGTTTAAGACACCACATGCTGGATGGAAGTGATTTTATCAGGTAGTGTAGGTACTGTACCGGCAATTCAGCATATACATGCACACTCATACATAAACACACAAACACATGCTTAAGAATTATAAAATAAGTATCTCCATTTTCTTCTCTCTCTCTCTCACACACACACACACACACAGTTACTTACCTCAGCAGGCCGAAGCCTATTTTCTTGCTCTTCTTCTCCGTCTCCTCGGGCTCCTCTGTTTTCTTTTTCTCCTTCTCTTTTCCTTTCGCCTTGTTCTTTTCCTTCTTCTTTGTTTTCGCTTTCCTTTTCTTGTCTTTTTTGCCTTTCTCCTCTATCCGATCCCCCACTCCCTGGCGGGATGAACTACTTGCAGGGGTGTCCCGGCCTGAACTCGGCTCCGAACCATCATCTATAGGGAATAGAGTACAAAAGGAGGAAGATGGGGATTAGAGGGAGTGGGTGGAGAACAGTGTTTCAAAGAGTAGAAAAAGTAGTACTAAAAGAAAAACACTGCATTGGGGCTGTTTCCGCTTCCATCATTTTATTAGATTTAAATCAATGAAACTCAATGCTTACACAAAGAGACTAAACGTTAACATAAACAACTGTAGATTGTAGTAGACTGCACATTAGGTTTAAGTAATAAACTCTTAGGATTACCAATGAGATGCTTGCATGTGTTTGCCATGCAAGAACCAATTTACTTTATCACAGATGATCACGTGACATCGATGACTAGTCATAGTGGCGTCAGGATTCTCCATGTGTGAACCCTCTCCCCTCACCTTATCCGTCTATAGGTTGAAAATGAACTATATGGAGGACCTGGATGGGCTAATCTCACCATGTTAACCACCACCCAGCAAACCACGGGCTTGATCAATAGCTAATATTAAACACTCAAAAACATCGCAAGAATCTTTTACATGTATTCATTTGGCAGACACTTTTGTCCAAAGCAACTATTTTTGCTGGTTCGAGGCAAACAAGGACATAAGATAATTTGTCATTATTTTGTATTTATATAATGCTCAGTCTTCAGAATCATCACTGACTCCTTCTAATGTTCAAGTTAACATGAAGAAGAAGTCAGTTCTGTAAAGAGTAGCTTCCAGTGGCACATGGGGTTTAGGCATTTAGCTAATACTCTACGCCAGAGTGACTCAATTTAGTAGTAAAATCAAGTAACATTTGAAAAATCCCATAGCATAACACAAAACAGTGAAGACCACATATCAGGTTATCACACAAACACAAGCATGCACACAAACAAAAATAAACAATTACACAACAATGTACATATCCACAAAATAACAGCCCACACGCACACAGGCACATAACGCTAAACTTTCTCTACTCGACATCTCCATGGCAGATTTATTAACTTTACAGTGAATTAATTAACTCTTAGAAATAAGAAAGTGAAAATGTTCAAAGGGTAAACTGTGACGCCTCATTACTTCTTCGACAGACTGGAGGCCTGGCCTTGAATTGCAATGATCACACACACACGCGCACACACACAGACCATTTGTCAGATTTTATAAGATAACCACACCAAATTAGTTACTTCAATTTAGATTTAACCTTATGTGGATATTCACTTCAGCCTTAATTACAAAGACTGTCTAGCAACAGAATGGAATTATAATTGCGTGTGTGTGTGTGACTGCAGATGCAGTTTGTGTTGGACCTGGTTAGTCTTCCCTTAAGGAGTTCAAAACTGAAAAGAGCAGATATCCCTATTAAACCTTTTTCTTTTATTTTTAGTCAGTTTACAGTGGTCCACTGTATATACTGTGTGTGTGTGTGTGTGTGTGTACACTAAACCAGTCAGCGCAAAAAAACAATATATTTGAAGAATTTAAACACTCTTTATAAAAACACCAAGCCTCATTCACAAATACTTTTATTTTCTCTCATAAATTTGCTCTTAAAATCCAAACTGCAAAGTCAAGAAAACCCTACATCCGTTTTACAAAATGTGTGCAGACCACTGGTTTGTTCTGATCCAATTTAGTGAATCAAGATTGGTTGGGTTGAAATTGGATAAGGGTTGCAGCAACCTGTCAGTAGAAATTTCTTCTGATGTTTAGCGAAGGAGACATAAGAAGTATAAAACAAAGAAAAATACAAAGAGATACAAATGAAACATAAGTAAGATGAACACACGTGAAGGTAGCACAACATGTGAAAAAGGCATAAAGAAAATGACAGAAACAACTATTCAGCATTATAATCCATCCCAGCTGACATGACACATCAAAGCCAATGACTCAAAGCCTCTATTGAACAGTTCTCTTGACAACTAAATTCACCGGAAACCGTGAAGCACTGTGGTATTAGCTGGATTCAGCTCAGGAGCCCACACAATGCATCAGTTACACATGAACCCTGACTAAATATTCACTTTGCACTGGAAAAGTGTTAGCAATGTTTGCATTCCTAATCACCAGTGGTCTATAGGTGAAACTGGTAATCCACCTCTCAAAAACACACAGATAGTAGTTGATAAGCATTTATATTTGACACTAAAAAAATTATGTGATTTAAGCCCATGCTAAAGTGTACAAATGTAGAGAGAGAGAAAGCGAGAGAGAGAAAGAGAGAGAGATATCTTCAGTGCGCTTCAGAGAACTGTTCTCTGTCAATTAACAGCAGCTCTCAAAGTGTTGAACATTTAGAAAGATGGTGACAGATGTGGCCACTGCGTGTGTGTGGTGTTGACATGCCCTATTAGTCCTATCCTGTGTGAGTGTAGTGATCTGAAACAGCCCGACTCATTACTCTGGTGGTGACTGAGAAGAGTTTGCTGCTAATAACACAGCTGGGAATTGAAACGCACCTTCCAGTGAAACAAACCAAGCAGCCACCATTTAGCTCCTGGATAAATATTTAAAGCGAAAGCCCGGATCAGAATTGAATGCTTTGCTTCATATGTGCTGAGACTTTGAGGCATGGTGTTCTTCTAGCAATGCCCTATAGTCTTGCTTTGCTGGCAAAAGTTCTGGGTTGTTATTTCCTTAACTTATCAGAGTAGACAACCTGTACGGACCTAAACTGCACTGAGCTCACTGGTGGCTTTTCAAAAAAGTAGAGGTGATTGTTATTGGGGAACACATTGAACATAGAAGTAAGCCAGAAGTATGCATTAATCGCCATGTAAGAAAAATCCATCTGGAGCCACTGAAGATATATGTAAACCTTTAGATATGAGTTATATAGATACAAAACCCCTGAAAATGGCAACATATGGAAAGGGAAAGGAAGGAAAAAAGCAAGTGATATACATGCACATCCTAGGGTAGTCCTGTCACACTAAACACGCCTCAATCAGTGATGTCAAAAGCGATTTCTTGCATCAATTGTCAAGAAAAAAACTGCTGCTGTGACATCACGGATAGGGGTGTGGCCATACGTGTGATTCAGTGTCGAATTATCTTTGTCTCTACCTTACAACAGCAGTCACAAAGAATTAACAACTCTTTTTTTGCCTTGCCTTCTCCGTTTCTTCTCTGTCGAAAGAATTTACAGACTAAGTGCATATATACAGCACAAAAAAAAACAACAACACACACACTAAAGCCCCAAACTTAACGCACGGACACCCTCTTCATCCCTTACCATCATCATCTTCAGGTGGCCCATCATAGGATTTATCAATAGCAGCTCTGAAGCTCTCGTTGCAGCCTCTTCCCCTGACCATATTTTGGCGAGGACGGTGGAATGGGAGGAATTCGTTTTTTCTGTTAACCTCTGACATGGCCGTCTGGAGACTCTCCAACGAACTGGACTTCTTCAAGCCCAGGGTAGGTCCGAGTTCTACAGGAGTTGATGGAGCTGGGGGGGGACAGAGAGACAGAGAAAAAAACAGACAAAGGGTAAGAAATATGTTTCTGTCAGCCTGCTAAGTTTAGATAAGACTACGGGTGACTTGGTATGGTATGGTTTTGGCACCTCAGTTGAGAACATCAGAATGCCAAAATAATAAAACTAACTCATGCGGCCAGAGCTGACATTTATCATCAATATTTTATGGAACAATATATTTCTGTAGTAAACAAGTTGGACAATATTTTTAATTATAATTCTACTAAAATGGCTATGAATGTGTCACTGCTATCAAAAATACTGCTACAAACAACCTGATAAGCATGTATACAGTAGGAAGTGTCCAGTTTTGCCCAGGTCTGATCAGGCTGGCAAATAGGTTTACCCTGTTGTGCCTTGCTCTGATTGGTTTAAAAAGCCCGTGGAGACACTGGCTAGGAGCCAGAAAGACTGCGACATGGCTGAACTCTGGAGAGCAGAGCCAGGGGAAAAAAAACAAACAAAAAAAACAGTGATGCAGTTAAATGTGCTGTTGTTGAGTTTGTGATGGATGCGAGGTCTGCTTCACTGTTACTGGTTCTCCATCCATCATCACAAGTATACTGCGAGAGATATTACTGAGGGAGGGAGGGAGCCAGCAGAAAGGATGATGAAGAGGAGAGTGATAGATGAGAGGACAGAGCAATGGTGGAAGTATTCAAGGGAGAGTAGGGTAAAGATCAGACATCTTGTGAAGATAAGTTGTGAAGCTTCACGATGTCAAAGCAAGTAAAGTCCACAAGTGGTGTAAAAAGGGAGGCATGCATGTTCTGCTTTAAACAGACTATCTAGCAATTGTTGCTTCCCTGCAGCAAAAGCTAATGACATGCTGACTGCTGAAGTTGGACCAAGTTCAGCCTCAAGCACACTGTGATGTCCCCACCACTTGTGAGCGATGCTGATTGTAAAACAAGAGAGGGAGAGAAGGTAATGTGTGCTTCCAATTTGGTTTGTCACTGACTGCCACCCAAGGCAGGAAGACACTGATGGTGGGCAAGATGGGGAGAAAAGGGACAGGAGGAGCAACGACGAGGAGAGAGCAAATTAAGTTTCCTCTGGGGAATACCACGGTGGCAGAGAGGAAGACAGAGAAAAATGGGGAAGAAGGGGGGAAGGCTGGGCTTGCTGCCAGCTCAAAATACTGGTAATCCTTACACACACACATACGCACGCACATTTTGGATTCCTTGCTGGCTCTGACTTGTCGATATGATGCCACTGTGATTCATGATAGCTAAACCTGCATCACTTTAGCTAATGATTCCCTATACACACGACTGCTCTTTGTGTGTGTGTGTGGGTGTATGGTTTTTTTTTGTAAAAGCAGAGGAGATGAGAGGGCTGATGTGACTTCCACATCTATTTAAACAACCATTAACCAAACGCACTCGCACACACACACACACACACACACACAAAGAGTAATAACACACTCTGAATGTATGCATATGCATAATGTAAGCCGGCTGCTAGCAGAGGAGATGGACAAGGGCCATAACGTGTGACACTCCCATCCATAAACACAGTCCACCTGACATTCAGATGCATACTGACGCAGTAAACATCATAAGAGTGCCATGTTAATAATCTATCTTGAAACAACCCTGAGTCCAAGCTTTTTTTCATACAGCTGAACAGATACACATCTACAGAAGATAAGAAAAGTTCTCTTGTAAGTAGCACATACTGTAACACTAAATCATTTTGTTATGTCACAACAAGCCATATCCCTCCGAGTATGCAAGTATGTTAGTCTAGATTAATTGCATACAATGGCAGGACAGTAATTTCCAAACTCTAGCCACTTTACAATTTTACAGAGATTTAGAAGAAACATTTTTAGACTGAATGATAGTGACACTGCAACTACACTACGTAAGTGTTTCTTAAGCCTGGGCCACACTGCCAACCTCTACTGTGCGTGACGGCTACCTCGCTGAACTGCTGCGGCTCGCACGCCTGTGGAAGAGCAAGACTTTCCCGTGATGCGCACGCGCTGCTCAGGTAGGCGAGTGTGGCCCAGGCGTTAGACTTATAGTCGTGAAACCCAAAACAAATAAGGGGAACTTTTTGTATGATAAAAGTATTTAAAAACAGGGAGAACAGGGTTTCTATGGGCCATCAGTGAAATACACACTTTTTGTTCAAAAACATGTAACTTGCCTCCCACTGCATGTCAAAAGTCAAGGCAATGTAATCAAATTAAAAGAGTGGCGTGCATTCTGAAGAACGGTTACATATGCTCATTTCAAAAGATAATCCACTGTTTGAAAACTCGAAGGACTGTGGATTAGAGCTGTCAGTAACATTTGAACCAAAGCCACCAAAGGCATGAACAAACTCAACATGAATTGTCCAGGATGTTTGATGTATTATTCATTTCATTCACACTCTAATCAGAGTCCTGAAACTCTTCAAGCCAACATGTTTGCAGTTGCCAACAACATTCTCAAAACACAAGCGCTCTCATAGTTAAACCCGCATTTGAAGTTTTTTATTTCAGTTACAATAAATTCATAATCCGGCACACTTAGGCTCAAAAGACATGTCTAGATTTGTAACCATCACTGTTTAGTCATGCATTGCTTTCTGTAGATTAATGCATTCCATATGAAATGCGTGTGATGTTCCTCATTTAAATTCAGTGGAACGAGGCAGGGTCAAGGTTCATTTTCCATTGGGGATCTATAAAGTTTGAGGGCAATTGCAGTCAGTTTAAGAAGTCTAACACAGAAGTGCACACAGTATGTACACAGACAGTGACCTCTGAGTCCAAACTTGTCTTTTTGCAGAGGGTTGGGTAGTAAGATGAAATAAATAGCATTACAAATAGCTTAGTTTTGTTGGACACACACACACACACATATAGATATATAACTACAAGCACACAGACACTGGGTGATGAGCATGCATCCACGTACTGCAACACACACACAAACACACACTTGGGTCTCTCACACACACAAAGTATTTTGCTGCGAGTAGCAGGATTTGTGTCACAAATGTAATTACTGCTGTCCAACTATAAGATGATAAAATTAAGCTGCTTTTAAAGAGATAGATAGAGAGAGAGAGAGAGAGAGAGAGAGAGAGAGAGAGAGAGAGAGAGAATGACAAGAAAGACGAGTGGATCTGAGAGTGGGGTGTTGGCAGGGAATAACAGACACTGTGAGAGGACGCTATAGAATGAGAAACAAAGAGACTGAGCCTGGGAACGAAAGAGAGAGGATGGGAGTGACAACGAGAGAGAGAGAGAGAGAGAGAGAGAGAGAGAGAGTAGGAGAGAAGAAAGCAAGAAAAAAGAAATTAAAAATTAAAAAACAAAATACAAAGAGAGAGAAGCCAAGCCAAGCTATCCCAAGGCTATTTTGTTGGCAGGAAGGCAATGGGCTACTTTCAAAGTCAAAATTACACCAAGGAACGGCTTAGCAGCAGACTGCGGCAACAAAGCCAGCAGACTCAACAACAGCACCAACTTCTAGTGCACCAAATCACACTTCACAAAGCTCTCATAAGGAGATGCAACTCAATTTCTGCTTTCTATTTCTACATTATATGCACCCAGACACAGTTTTTTCAGTGAAGAGAGAATTAGACTTCTCTCGCTGTCCTGTCAGTGGAAGTCCTCTCATGTTCCAAAGCAGAGTTTAAGAAAAATCACAGCCGAAATACTTCACTATCCAAGCCAGCCGCTACAGCAGGATATAGTGTGTAAAAGAAAACAGCTTTGTGAAAGCATTCTTTTTATGCAATCCTTGAATGTTTGACCACACATATACTGAATTCTTTATATAATACATCCTAAAGGCGATGACATAGCTCTTAAGTGTTGACCGTCAAAATTGTGTTCCTGTGTATGTATCTACATGCTCATGTGCCTTCCTCAACTTGTGAGCACTCATAAAAGGTAAGGTGTGTGCACTAATGAGGGTATGCATCAGTGCACATGTGTGTATCTGAGATATCCTAGGCAGTCGAGGGAAGATCATTCCTGTAAGCAACAGTTTCTTGCATATTATATGTATGTATGTGTTATGTGATTCAATCTCCCAGCAGATGAAATGAGGTTTTGCTATCCCACAGGGCTCCATAATAACTGAACGGGTATCATAAACCTTAAAGACATGTGACATCATCCTCAGCCTCATGTCAGTATTTATTGGTTCCCACAGTTCTTAATGTAGGTGCTGCTGCATTGAACAGCAGCACCTTAAAAGGAAATACTAAGAGGTATTAATGCAAATATGTGTGGCATCCAGAAACCATCCCATAACAGCAAGGCACTGGGCCTGATTCCCAGTAGCAGTAGCCGATGTGTGTTTTCAATGTCTTTAAGCCAGATAATGAATCTTTTTTGAGGATTTGTGGAGAAGTGAATGGTAATCTATTGTGTAATCTATCAGGCCATGATTCACTCCTTATAATATTATATTATATTATATTATATAACAATAACACTACAATTTACCATTTTGTCAGTCCCTATTTCATTTGCCCTGAGAAAATTAGTGCAAATTCAGAAGTGTTTGCGGCAAATGAAATCTGAGAGACTTAATAAGCTTACACTTGCTGTTGTTGCCTTACTGTAAACCTATGAGTGTATTTTTGTTTTATCTGCAAGCTGAAGATTCCTGATATCCTACTTTTCAAAGTTAGCCGTTATTCAAGAATACCTCAGTGTACAGAGAGATGCGGAACTTGAACAACGCTTTAAACTTCAGAAAATATCGGTCACTGAAAAAAGAAAAAAGAAAAAGCCTGGGAAAACAAAATCATTTTATTAAATATTACTTTGTGGACAGGAATTATTAGTTACCATAACATTTTAGAAGAGTGAAGGGCTATAGTACATGTAGTGTCCTTTAGTTCGGGATGTGGACTAGAGCTACAGTATCTTTCTTGTACACAAGCAAACACACTCTCCCACAAACACACACAACTCTTGCCAAAATGAATACGTCATCGGGATTGTAACTGATTAGTCCAGGACAGAAACAAATGGCTTCCCTCTCTCTTTGCCTCTCTCTCTCAAGCATCATACAATGTACAGTACAGTACATGTCAGTGATCAGTGTGTAGAGCCTGATAGAGATGAATGGCTGTACCAGTGAGAAACGACAGCACTGACCATCTCCTGATTACTGCTCACCTTTATTGGCTTACTGCGGGAGATGGAGAGGGGTCAAAGGGCATTCAATATACAGAGAGGCAGCCAGGAGCGCACACAAAGACAATGAAATGTCAGTGAGTACTAAACACACCAGACGGAGGCAGATACCTTGTAAACAAAATCACATACACAAGCAAAAGGTATTCAAGATCAAGCGCGCACACACACACACACACACCTGCACATGTGAACACACAACGTGAAGTATTATAGTAAAACGATGGAGAACAGGGACACAGGCGCACACAAAGATGTAGTGCTCTCCCTGTGACAAATTAATCCATCAATCCACATCAGCCTAACAAGGTGGCTTTCAGGTTAAATCCACAGCAAAGTCTGCAAGAACCAGAGAGACTGGGAAACAATGAAAAAGGAAGGAAAGAAAAAAAAGCAAGGGGGAAAAAACTGAGAGAGATGAGAGAAATGAAGAGACAATGGGATGTAGGGAGATGTGGCTCTCTAAAGACGCAGTTTTGGCAGAGTCTTGTCAGTGTGTGACTGTCGTGGTCAAAGTCAAACTCCACTAGGGAGAGATTCAGACAATGGGCTGCACCAGTCTCCCTCAGCATCGCACCGGCCCCGACGCACACACACACACATTTTCAGAGAGATGTTGTTCGTTCTAAGCTCCTCTGCCTGTTTGTCAGCCGCTAAGCCTGAATGGCGTTGGCAAGAAAGAGAGTGAGTGAGCGAGAGAGGGCAAGAGGGAGGGAGGGAAGGAGAGAGCTGGTGGTGGGTGGAGGAACCACAATAAGGCAATAAAAAAACATTAAAACAGAAAACTACAACAAAAGCAGACAAGCATTTTGGCTATTGAGTATTTTCACAATACCAGTTTGCTGCATGAAAAATTTTACTTGGGTGTGTTTGTGCTTGGAAGTGCGTCCTCACAAGTATAGACAAATGAGAATAATTCCACAAAATGAGACCAGTTTACCAGTCGGCACTTCTTTGAGAAGCACCTGTGTTCGGACTTAAGTGACTTTTAAACACTCTCACACACAATTAAGAACCCTTTTTAAGAAGTACATAACTGAAGACATCCGTACACTTCACACACAGATCACCACTTTCTTTCTCCCTTTCCCCGACAAGCTTTTCATCATTCCTGTGGACATTCATTGCCCACAAGGCAACATTTCTAATACACTGATCTGGGACACACACACACACACACACACACACACACACACACACACACACACACACACACACACACACACAGAGCTCCGAGCTGTCCCTATCACTAAAGGAAACCCCATTGAAAGAAACACAGCTGCAACAGTTTGTTTTATGTCCCGTCAGCAGAGTTTGACTGTACTGTCCTATTTAAAGCGGCTTGAGGAGATAGTCAGTCTACACTGGAGAAAGATATGGAATGTATATGACAGTGACGTGAATGATATGTAATTGTGATTTATTCTGAAGCATCCCTTCTGTCACTGTTACTGTATTTCACATGCTTCCTCTTCCACAGCTGATTTGGTGTATTACTGGAATGATTGAGCTCCTATTTCTCTGTGCCACCACAAAGACGTCAGGCATGTCTGACCACAAAGCCCGACACACACACACACATTAAAGCAGTGCATTCACATGGTTTCTTATTCTGTCAGTATTTAGAATAGTAGAATGCTGAACTGAGGCCTTTTCTGTGCAGCAGAGTGTTTACTAATGACAAGTATTTTTTGTTTTTTCAGTTTACTGAAGGGAGTTTCAAAAATGCACTAAGCTGCAGCCTGCACACACGGGAAACGTATTTAGTCACAAAAACACACTCAGTCACACACACCCGCTCACTTTCAGAGAAGGTTTCCACACATGCACACACACACACAGTTTGTAATGTGGTCTCCCATTTCCTTCACTTTGCATCTCAGATTTTGCAAAATTATAATATAATATGAAATCTTCCACGGTTCACATTTTCCACAGGAAGATGGAGACTTTCCATTACCATAACATTACCATAACGGTAATAATTTCGTGTGTGTGTGAGCGTGTGTGTACTTGTGGTGTAGTTGCCAGGTGGTTTCTTGGGGTGTGGAGGGAAAGACCATAGCTGGAAGTGAAAACAGCATTCCCAGAAGTCACTGTCTTTAAACTCCTCACTTCCCAGGACCTCCCCACCCCACCCCCCCAACCCTCGCTCACCAAAGTCCATGCAGCTGTCTGACGTCTCAGCGCAGGGTTGTTGGAAGCATTTCAGTTATAAAAAATACATTAGAGCAAAGGAAAGTGGGTTGGAAAAAAACTGTCACGCTTGCCAGGCGCACACTCTCCTTAACAGCTCTCTGGGCTATGTGGCATTATAAAACAGGAGACACGTTGACAAGCAACAGGTAAAGGGAAGTAAAAAAAAAAAACATGTCTGGAAATCAAACAGGGGAAAAAAAGATAAAGGCTCTTAAAGGCTTTAGGGGACATTCAGCAGGCATATTACTGGGGAAAACACAGCTAAAACTAAAAAGGTTGGAAACTATTGCCAATTCTGCAGATGAAAAACAATCAGCTCTCGCTTGGCAACTTTCAGATGTCACTGCAACCTAAAATTCAGGTCAATTTAGAGTCAGTGATAACAAATAATGCTACAGTAGACAAAAAGACTCTGTTAAACTTGCTGAAATTGCCATGTTGTCTGTCCCAGTCCAAGATTTCAGTCAATAAAAATAGAGTTGCAGGACGGGGCAAACATTATAAACTATTTTTGTTCTGCAGTATGTGTTCTAGATACAAAAACAAGCTGTGGCCTACAGCACAGCACAATAAAAGAGAGCAAATACCATCATGTACCAAATTTTCCCCGTATTCCTCCATTACAAGTCTGGATTACCAAGACTCCCAGGGGCACTGACACTCCAGGCTCACGGTGTATCACTTTGGTTATTATTATGTGGTTATTTAGTCCACTAGTTGACAATATCAAATAAGGTGAGTCCTGCATTATTTCTTAATCTCTTGGCCCTGTCTTTTAGAGGGTTCCTGTATCAAAATCTAGTTATTTTTATGTAAATAGACTGTATTTTAGTTTATATTGTGCTCACTTGGTGGACATTCCTAGACACATTTGTGTGAGCAGGGGGCGACTGGAGCCAAACAGCAAATTTCTGCTTTCCCAAGCTTGCTTTGGGTCAGTTACTCAGGTCTGTCAATGAGAGAAAATGTGCTCTCCAGGTACTGGAACACAAAGGAAGTCACTGACAATGAGACTGATTGCATTTTACACCTGTAAACAAATCATAGTTATTCAAG
Organism: Macquaria australasica; assembly: GCA_005408345.1. Classification (NCBI taxonomy): domain Eukaryota; kingdom Metazoa; phylum Chordata; class Actinopteri; order Centrarchiformes; family Percichthyidae; genus Macquaria; species Macquaria australasica. Next base: position 188,815 of record SEMN01000246.1, on the reverse strand, counting down.
GTCTTTCCATTGTACAGCCTTCTGACAGCAAACAGGGCCACGTAAATGTCGTCATAGTTAATAAAAGCTGACAAAAACATAAACAGAAAACCTACAGGAATATGCAACCAGTCTATGACACTAGAGTTGTACAGTATTTCTGTTCTGTTTTTTTTTTTCTTCCCACAAAGCCTTACCTCTCCATGTTTACCATTTCAATCCCTCTGAAGTAATCCTCTTTTCCTGTACAAGACGTTCCCCCTGCCTTACTTTTTACATCAGTGTATCTTGTCCAGAACACATTTAACCCATTTAACATTTAACATTTGTCCCAAGGTCTGCCTCATTCAGCACGCTTTCTGGAGTACAGTTACACTTAAGCTCCAAACCCAAGATAGGAAATTGAAAACTCATATGGAAAAGAGATGCTTTCCCCATCTTTTCAGCTGTTAGAAGAGGAGCCATTTTTGCTTTATTATGGGTTCACTAATAAAACTGTGCTAAAACTCTGCTTTGCATTCTTTCCATATCTTGTCCTTTACCCTCTTTACATCGCCTTGCTTGCTCCCTTTAGTATGGTTATGGACCCAGTATATAGAAGTCAACACCACCATGTATTAAACTGAGGCACAGCAGAATGTGGAAAAAGGCTGGACTGATTGACAATAATAAAGTGGCAGACAGTAAGACAGACACACATATAGTGGAATGAAGTAGAGTGCTCTTACATTCAAGTAGATACAAATGAAATGGGGGCGACTTCAAGGCAAAGTGAAAAAGAAAGGTTTGCCATCAAACTTTTAAAAAGAAGTGTGCAAAGGCCACTAAGGTGAGCGGTTTTGAAGCATCAGTCATCTCTGTTTCCCTGCTTTCCTTTCAGATGAGTGCGTCCTCATCATTTCATTCCATCTCTTTCTCTCTCTTACCCTTAAGAACAAGCTTGTCTATGCGTGTCTTTGAGAAGTGGCCATAGCCTCGCCCTGCTCCTCTCTCTCCAGCTCTTCTGCAAATCTTATTTTCATCTGCACTTCGGACAAAATCAAGGAGGTATTTCTAGAGGGAGGTAGAGAGTAGCCAAGTGTATAGGAGCAAGAGGAGGCAGGATGCAAGAGGAAAAGTGGAGTGGCATGTAAATGCAACTGGAGAGAGGGAAGAGAAAAGGAGGGAACATGGTACATAGTGACGTGATAGTGAACACAGGGTGATGATGTGGGGCAGTAAGAGAAGTCAGTGAAGTGATGGAAACAGCAGAGGTTGTTTTGATTTCTCACAGAAAAAAAACATTTTATTCAAACTGGACGAGAAGACAGAGAGTATCTTTAATACACGAGAATATCCACGTGTATATTCTGTTTTATTATTTTATTGTAGTGGCAAATCATAAGTCAGCCACATGATGCAATTCATTCTGATAAGCAATTAATTTCAGGTCACTGCAACCATTTTCTTTGCTTCTGTTTCTTACTGATCTATATTTTGTTTTTTGTCTGGGGTCTTGTCTCTTTTCTTCCTCTGTTCTTTCTCATTCTTTCCTGTTTCTTGCCATCTTTGGTTTGATACTTTTTTTTGAGAATTAGGCAGCAATTTGTAAAAGTGTGCATTTGCAGTTGTGTTGTGTGTTTGCCTTACCTGCAGTGTTTCCGACCAGGGATCCGACGTTGCTCTCATCTGCCACTAAAACAAAAGAGACCTATGTGAATATATCTACAGTACATACAATCACACACTTTCCATTGCTATATAGATCACCCCCTTCCCTTGACTTCTGCATTTTTGTGCCTGGCTAGCCTAATGTGCAAAGGTCAAACTGCTGTCCACATGTTTCTGATGTTTTAATCGTATTACATTTCTCCTCCCTGCCCTCTTCGCAGCCTCTCCTTCTCTCTCCATCATTCTCTATTATTCTTTCTGTCTTGTTTTACAAGATGGCGGAGCCTCTGCTCTTTTTTTCCTGTGATGTCAGGTCAGCTTCACTGCTACTGAAGTCATTTCCCTTCCTCCCTTTCTCTCTCACTTCATTTGTCATTCACCATCCCTTCTCTCCTCCGGTCTCTTCACCCCTTCCTCTCTTTCGGCCTTTACCCCTCAATCTATCCCTTTCACCTTCTGCCCTTTACCCTCACTTCTCTTTTCCGTGTTTTCGTTCTTCCTTCAGTTACACCCATTTCATCCAGCAGTGCTCTCCTCCCTCTTTCCCTCCTTTGATCACCATTCTCTATCATTGCTCCTTGTTAATCCTTCTTTCATTTTCTACCTCTCCCTGATTCTCTCTTTTGCTTTTTCTCCCTCCTTCCTAAAGCCACAAAGCAGGCCAATGCCAACAAGGAACACATTGACTGGTAGCAATCAAAAACACACACACACACACACTCTCAGACCACAAAAACCAAGCAGTAACATGGCTTCTCCCAGCAAATACTTTTCTAATGAAAACCAAGCCTAAAGTGTAATTCTAGCTGTGTGTGTGTCTGACGGCATCTGTCTGCGGTGAATCAACATGACTGCCTCAGCAGCTAGTACTTTGTGGATCACTTTGTGCCTATTTCAGCAGAACTGTAGATGCCACGTGTGTGATGCACAGAGGTGTCTTATTAGTCTCAGAAAGATACAAACATGTAGACACACAAACACACACACACTAGGGCTGTCAATTTTTTTTTTTTTTTTAAAGTAAAAAAAAAGAAGTTTGAACTAACATAATACCTAACATCTAATTAATTCAGATTAATTCAAATGCAACCTACGTAGCCTAATCCTAAACTGAGTTAGACAACTGATGTTGTTCTGTTCCTGTTTGAGGTGAAAGAGCCTGAATGAAAACTAAGAACAAAAGCTAAAGACAAGGAGAGGGACAAACACTGACAAGAGGCGAAGACAGAGAGAAAAACAGAGACAGAGATGGAGAGAGTGACAAGGACAGAGGGAAGCCAGGAGGGAGTTCATAATTTGGAACCAATCTGAAATTATTCTTACATTTTTAATTGGCTGGGTTGGAAAATGAAATCAGGACAAATTAAATAAAAATGAAATTATGTAACTGACCCACGGATGAAATGCTGAGAATGCTTTATGTCTCGCCTTCTCTTTTTTTCTTTTCTTTACACAAACACACACACTTCAACACACAGATAACAGCCATACAGATACAGCATGGACTTAAACCCACACAGGTCTGGTTATTACACTGTGTTCAAATTTAGTTCAGGCTTGCTGGCCTGTTTTTGCATGAACAAACATATACATTTATGTTTCCATGACAATAAAAAAAAGATAGTGGCTACGTTTATAGGCGATGGAGCTACACAAATCCTTATTTGACTTTCTGCCACTAATTTGTGCCTCTCCAACTTTACATTTTGCATTCCACTATAATGGCACATGAAATGGATAGAGGATAAATATACCATTATCGTGGCATCTACGTGTGTGTGTGTGTAACAAAAAAAAAAAAATAAGTCTGTTTCTCAAGAACTACACATGACAGAAACATCATGTTTACACCACGTCAGCCTACAGAGTGGATGTGATTCTGAAAGACCAACTGTGCAAGCATTTACATACAGTACTAATGAGCAAAATCTGATTTCCATATGGTAACGCAAAGGCAAGTATGCTGACAAAGAAATATTTGCTAATTGATGCTCAAGTTAGCTGACTTTATTACCTCATTAGCAACCTGGTTAGGGTTAATATGTTAATATGCAGGACTTCAGGAGGCTCAAGTGTCTCTCTAGGTGTGCTATATAGTTGTTTCCAGAACATTCCCCATTCTTTCAAAACTTAGAACATTATACACAACCCCTAAGAGCGATTGCCATGATTTTTTGACTTGAACATAATTAGCTTTGTGTACTTTTTCTCAACCCGGTCTGAAATTGTGTACACCTCCTTAACTGCGGCATTCTTGTCTTGTTTGTGATGTGCGAGCAATCTGTTCTCCTGAACTTTATGGAGACAGGGGGCATGCTGGGAACAAGAAAAAACAGCAGAGCGGGATCTAGCAGGATTTCAGGCTAGTCTACAGGGATAACATTTAACCCCAGACACATTTGTTAATAAGCTGTTTTCACTGCTGCTTGATAGTTTGGCAATGAAAACACATCATGCCATTCAAGCAATAATTAATCATTTGTGTCAAACATTCAGTGAAGATCAAGTGTGTAAAAATACAAAAGGAGGTAATGTACAGACATACAGTACATACCACCAGTTTGTTATTCTTGTGGAAATGGATGCATGTGCCATTCAAATAGTCTTCTGCTCTCTCTCTATCTCTCTCTCTTTCTCTCTCTCACACACATACTGCTGGCAGTGGAGCCAGCTTGAGGAGGAGGAGTGAGGGAAGTGACATTTGAAACAATAAGCTTTTGTTGTGCTGCACCATCCACTGTCATAGTACACAGACGTAACTACACACATACACATATTTCTAAAGTTGACTTTTTAACAACCGCTGAAATGTCACTGAACCCTCGCATCCGAATATCAGCAATCAGAGAGCAATAGGTGGCAAAGCTGATGTGGAAAGCGGGATCACGCATAGTGGCAGCAGAAGTAGCCTTTAAGGCTGTTTATTTATTTATTATTGGCATAAATAAAAGACCATAATGAAGCTAAAATAAAAATCCAGCGACACAAATTGTGACCCGTTCTCATATTCTCATATGTGAGAGTTGAGAGAGAAAGACCCACTGCCTCAGTCTCCATGTTAACTTAAATTTCCTCTCTGTCACCTGCCATCTATTCCCTTCTTATTCTGAGATACAAATCTTCTTCTTATGAGAACTTTCGATGGAGCAAATGGGTTATATAATTGGTTTATGTTTTAAATATTACCACAATTCAGACTTCAATGTATGACACTTTTCATACAAACAGTGACGGACGCAAACACAGAAACAATCGCAGAAATCATGCAACGGGCATGAAATATAAATAAATAGTTCCCCACCTGCATGTGTGGCTGTATGTGTGTCATTGTACAGTATGCAGTGCATGTCTGCAAAGGTGTCAGTCTGCATGTGGCTTTGAGGAGCATGCCGTTGGTGCAGCAGCCATGCATCAGCAGGAATATTTAAACTTCTCTGAGGATAAGATGCATGCAGCCACCATGCAGAGCAGATAAACAGAAAAAATATCCCCACCAGTGTGCTGCTGGTTCTGAGTCGTACCCAGGTCCATGCTCTTCGAGGCTTTAACGTGCTGGAACTGCCGCTGGTTCTGGCTCTGAGTGGGAGTCTGGGGCTGAGCCACGCTAGAGGTGTGGGAGTTTTCCCTGGAACAAATGTATTAAGACAGTCACTACATACAATGTTGTTGGTAGAGCCTTGACAAGCAGAGCACTCCAGTTATTTAAAAGCAAAGCCATCATGTGGCATTTAAAACAATGAATGACAAAATTTTTGGCAGCAAAAGCCACAATGACAAAATCACTTTGAAACACTTAATGGAAAACACATTCATATATGCAACTTACTAAATGAGATGGCTTATCAGAAAAATGTTTGTTTTAGTTAGTACTCAAACATTGATTACTAGTGTAGTTTAGTTATTTATTTAATTATCATTGCTACTATAGAACACTACTGTTGCTACTTGCATCATTTGTTCTGGTTTATAATTTATATGTGCATATCATTCATATATAAAACGCTCTGTATGGCAACTTTGTAAGAAAAAACATAAACTACTACACACCTCTCCTGTAGATAGGAGTGTTGGGTAGAGCTGCTGAAGTCTGTCTCATGTCCATACAGCTCCCCCTCCTCTTCCTCATCCATGTGAGAATAACTCCCATTGGTCACTGAAAAGCAAAAAAAGGAAAAAAAAAACACTTGAGATGATATCAATAATAACAGTAGTATAATTCCATAACAGTAGGCCAGCACTCTTATACACACAAGCGTCTGCTCGTGAGCTTGACAGGGGCGTGCATGAAGACTGAGACGAACATATGGAGCATATGGATGAAGAAAGATAAAGGGGACTATGCTGCAGGAGTGTTTTTAGATGTTTCTGAGGATATCCTGATGTCTTTCCCCAACAGGTGAAAAATGTCACTATCGGTCGGTCATTGACAAAAGGCTTGGGAATAAAAACTAGAGTGGAGAGAAAGATGAAGTGAGAGGGAGAGAAAGATAAGCAGTTGGATGAGGAAAACTATAAGGGAAACAGAAAGAGGATGAAAACCACACAGCAAACGCAGCTGCTCAGAAGTTGCTGCAGATGTAGCTCAGCGATACGGCTGTGTCTGCTTGATAAACGAGTTCATGACAACTTGATACGCAGACACACAATCCACCCAAGCACAATTTGCATACAGTCATCACTTCTCCAAGCGCATAGCTGCCACACAACACATGCTGGGATTATTGCACAATCTTCACTGTGTGTCCTTTATGTGCTTGCATCCGCACATGTGACTGGAAGTAGAGATGCTGGAGCTGGAGAGGAAAACAGCCGCGTCTGAAGATATCACATCCTCTCATCTCCATCCCTCCTCTCTCACTCTCTCTCTACACTAATCACCTGCTTTATTTTTTCTTCTGGTCCCATTCTTGCAATCTGATATTTTGGCTGTCATTTATCTCTCCTTTCAGATCTCCCATAAATCATTTTATCTCCCACTCAGTTTTCAGCCTTTTTTTTTTCTTCTAAACTTCCTCCCTCCTCCTTGCTGCCAGCACCTTAATCAGCTGAACTGTCAAAAACCCATTCTTCTTTCACCTCACTCACACACACACACACACACACCTGCTCTCACCGACTCCCACTCTTTGAAGTGAAAAAGGCATTTTCTGTGTGGATGATAGATCAATAGCAGTTTGCTCCAATAGCAGATACAGTATATGAATCCTCTTCTTTTGCACTCAACATTTTCTTCCTTCCGTCTGTATTTGTTTACAACGTGTCTGTCTAATCATCTCTTTCTCTCTCTCTCTTACTCCCCATCTCCTCCATACTTTCCCTTTCCCCACTGAGGTGAAACCAGTGTATTAACAATTTTACACATAAATCCTAGGGCTTATGAGATTTCTCTTTACATTTTTTAAAATTAAGTCTTAAAAACAAGGGCCTGTATCATTAAAAGATGCTTAAAGTTTCTGGTCAAAGTCAAGTTCATTTAGCCTCAACAGCAATCTTACATCAACAATCCGAGACAGAATGATGAGCTGTCTGTGGCTTTTAATCAATGGAGGCTCTAAAGACATTATCCTCCCTCCTACACTGAAACCAATTTTAATTTCTTGTTAATTGATTTTTATTTTGCAAAATGAATTCTGAAAAATGCTCCTCAAGTTGCGACGATAGTTTAATGATCGTAGGATTTTTAGCTACTCAAACATGATCTGTCATGTAAATATCTCACCATCACTGCTGTATATCATCTAGCTTTTAAAGCAGTACTCTAGGAATCTCGTTATTTAACATCCAGCAAGTTAGAGGACTTGCAACAAAGAGATTAAAAAAGGAATGGTTAAAATTGATGTAGAGGCTGAGATATCCTAAATTCTGGTCCCTAGAATAGGTCAAGCTCCAAAAACACTGGATCCTACATGTCCATGATGCAACTCAATGGCATCCTTGATTGCTAGCTGCCTGGTAAATGTTCACGTCCCTTCAAACTCTATACCTCAAGTTTGTAACAGAGGTAATCAAATTTAGTAGTGTTCAAGCTCAAGCCAATATTACCCAGATGACATCATCAAGGTCATTTTTTAAAACTTGACAAAGCTTGACAATGCATTATACAACTGTTTTCACAGGCTGAGTAGTATTCAGTGCTACTTTGGTGAAAATACATACACTGTTGGGTCATTATCATATAAGGACATTTTGGTTTTCCATTACAAAATCTATTTAAATATGATTCAATGACACAATTGGGGAAGATTGCATAAAAAAAAGCTAGACTGAATCTGTATCTTATTTTAGTTCATCTCATCAAGTAGATTAACTGTCCAGAGGTGGGGGGAATACAAAGAGACAAAGTGCATAGAAAAGGAAAAAAGTGAGAGCCAGGAAGAATGAGATGCAGCGATGGATAAGAGATAAAGAGAAAGATCTATAAATGCAAAAAGAACACATCTGCATAAATACATATGTAGAGAATCGTTAAACTCAATTTATTCTTCTGCAAAAGCACACATCGCTGCAAGAAAAAAAAAAAAAGGTCTTCATTTTCATTTGGACTTCAATGCCAAATAAAATAAATGGATTCAGTGTGTTAAATAGTTCATTAGGAGAGTAAAATACTGGCAAGTGCACACGTATAACACACACACACACACACAAATACACACCAACCGATAACATCAGCACACGCAACAACTCAAAAAGCCTTAGAAATGCTTTTACTGTATACAGACACACACACACACACACACACACACACACACACTAATGTGTGTATGTAAATGACACCATAGCTGAGGTGAATTTGAACAGCAAAGTGTATTCAAGGTCAGAGCTGTTTACCAGATTCAGTACAAACACACAAAAACAACACTGTTTGATACTCGCCAGCAATCCCTGAACCAACACACACACACACAGCAGCCACTAGCAAATTTCTAAACAGGCACAGATATCATTCAGAAACGAACATACACAAGTAAACATAATTTTTAACAAACATGCTCACACACAGGCAGATACCAACACTGAGGAGAACACAAGCATGTATACACTCAGACAAGCACGCTCGCTAACACACACACATACACACACACACACACACACACACACACACACACACACACACAGAGATCACACACAAGCACATACAGATAATATAGGGATGGGAGCGGAAAGAGTTAGCAAGAAAGAGTGATATGAGGCACAAAGAAATAAAATAACTCTTTATAACAGGCCAAAACAAGCACTAACTAACAAACAGAACAACCTTGAGAAAGATGAGAGAAAAATAAAAGCAGGACTAGAAATGAAAGGGAAAACAGGGTCAGAACAGTCTCTAATTAAGGCTGCAGTGTAGATGGTAAAATCTGTTTTTATTTTGTTTTATCTTAGAGACATTGTTTATTTTCCATGATTATTAAACTTATTCAGTGCTTTACTCAACTTATTGCAAACGATATGCCCACCTTTGATGCTGCTTCAATGGCAACAATACATCAGAAAAACAAAGGAATAGAAAAGTGAGTCAAGTTCAGCTAAAATCAGGGATGGAGCAGGGTCAGGATGAACTGGAACACTGTTTCAGGAGGAAAAGTCGGGGCAGAACTGTGTTCCTGCTGAGTTTCTGAAGATGTAGGACATGTTTTGTTTTGTTTTTTTTGGAGAAAAATGTGTCTGTGTAGCTATTCTACACTGTAAAGTGTGTGTGTGTGTGTGTGTGTGTGTGTGTGTGTGTCCAGGGTGAAAGTGTATCAGAAACAAGCAATTTGTGGTGAGCGATTTCATAAAAGCATGCAGGGTTCTCCCAGTAAATTCTAGCCATGTCTACCACAGCCTCGAATGGAAAGGTGGAGGTAAAAGCATTTGGGTATAGGCCTACATCTTTGTTGAGTGCAGTCAAAATGGACTAATTAGCGTTTGTGTATATGGCAGCATTTGTCCAAAAGCCAGTAAGCATGGCTGAAATTAATGCTCGAAAATGGACATTTCCTTCAATTTAAGAAAATAATGTGCAGTGTAGATTACCACAGCTATATATGGCCCTACTTTGGGCTCAGTATTGTTTTGCTGACACATGTCCTCTGTCCTCTCCTATGCTACATACTGAGAGACAAGATACATATAACTCCACTCACCATTAGATGCATAGAGACTGTTGTTCACCATGGGAAAGTGAATGGGGCCGTTAGTCTGACCGTTCACTGGGCTCACCAGTCCTGACAGGCCAGAGGAGCTGTCAAATGAGCGACTGGGTGACACCCCATGTTGATCCTAAAACAGGGAGGAAACCAATACTACTGAACACTTTCAAAACACATTTCATACAGACGGATAATGATAAGGGGTGACTACCTAAATTCACAGTTTTTTTTTTTAAAGCAAGCAAAGCAGCTACAAATTTTGAAAGGGTAACATTATTTAAAGCTTCACTAAAACCTTGAAATAGTGTCTGAAACAAATACATAAAAACATGTTGATGAAATGTTTGGTAGTTTGGGAAAATGTCTGTTACTTTTATTGAACCTATATATATATATATATATATATATATATATATATATATATTTTTATTTATTTTTTATAAATGTAAGTGTCTGGTACGTGCATTACATTTAAATTAGGTGGTGACCAGAAGAGTGAGTCAGGGCTTTGTAGTGATCTATTCACACACAATTAGATGTCAAGGAGATGGAAGAAATAGAGGAAGAGGGAGACACTCAAGAGACAGCGGAGGATCAAGGTGGAAGAGGGGACCCCATTTCCCATGGCCCGTAGGATTGTAACACTGCTTCAGTTTCCTGTGTGTGTGGCAGTGACAGTCACACTGACACCTATCCCCGAGGGATAGCCCTCTTAGGGCCCTGTAATAGTCAAACAAAGCTTTCATTCCACTGTTGATGTGTGTCTTTGTGCGTGTATTATTTCTTTAGGAATTTCATTTGCATTTATTTGTCTTCTGTTTGTGTGTGTGTGGAAAACAGTACACATTCATTAACATGCATACATATGTATGCCATTTGGCTACTTGTGTGCCTGTCTGTGTAGCCTCAGCCCTCCACTCAAACAACAAAGAAGACATAACAGTACTGTGTGTGCAATAAATCCTTCTTGTCATCTTCCTCTTGACCCCCCTACCGAGCTCCAGCTCCAGGTCCAGCCCCTCGCCCAGCTTCTCCCCAGTTCCAACCCAGGACACATCACTCCTCAGTGTGTTAGGGGTCCCGTGGGCCCCCTCCCCTCCCTGGCTCTCTCCCAGCACACATCTCATTAGCTGGTGTCATAGTGCAATCAGATTACTCTCGAAAAACAAATGATTCTTCAAACGGCAAAAAGAGGTTATTGAGGTATAAAGACGTTGTTTTTAGATACAGCCAAACATGTTAGGAACATTTCTGCATTGCATTACCTTAAATCTGTTTTCTCTGAACTCAAATAGTAGATAGAATAGTCTACTAGAATAGTAGAGATGGGGTTGCAAATAAGCTTCAGCTGGATGCCTTTTATATTACATTTTATATATTTTTCCTGTGTAACTATATAGACCTGTATTATCTGTCTAGACAAACAAATAAATCTAAATAACTCATAAATATAAACTACAAAATAAATAAACTGAAAATAATCAAGATAAAGTAAAATAGTAAATAGTCTATAATGTGATATAAACCACTGGAAAACTGTCTACAATAATGTAAAATAGACAGGAAAAGCAGCACATTAGCGATACTTTATTTTGTATCAGAAATTCAGACATTGTGACTCCGTGCCGATGTTGAAGAACAGCCTCAGATTATGTCCATAAACCTGCGCAGGGCCACTCTTATTTAGCTTGGAGATAGAGGCTGTCTGGATAGTTACTGAATGAAAAGAGCAGCTGGATAAAGTGAGAGATTAGAAAGAGCTGGCTGGAGATGAATACAGTAAGAAGAACTGTGAAGAGTGACAGAAAGAGCAAAGGACATAGACAAGAAAAAGAAAAGAGAGAAAAAAGATCAGAGGGAGGAAAAAAAGCAGTCCACTTCAGTAATGTTAAAAGCATCAATACTGAAGCCCAAAAAGGCTTTTAAGGTACATTCTCTTATCTACCGGCCTTTATCTTCCTCTCTTTTTTTATCCTTTCTTTTCCACTCTTAAGACAAAGAGGGAAACATGGATGCAACTCTTTGATGCTGCTAACAGCTTTCACCATCAAGCTATTGACAGGGGATGCCCTGAGCCCTGCAAGCCCAAGCACACCACTACACACACACACACATACACTCAGTATTATTAGGCACGCTTACCTCAGACTAATGCAGTTTAATACAACAGCCTTGCCATAAATCCTACTTTCATGAGGGGTTATAATGTTGAGTTTTTAGAGAGGTGTTGATTCAAATTTGTCATTTTGTGGTGCTATTGAACTGCATTGTGTTATACTGCGAGCTAACATATTGCTAATATTTTGTCAACCCCATTTACTGTATGTCAATGAGAGGAGACTACTATAATTACCCATACACCTAAATACTGGAAATTTTGTTATGCATTTTTTTCTGTGTTCATCCATTTATCTGTGTGTTTGTTGTGCGTGTGTGTGTGTGTGTGAGCATATCATGTAGGGTGTATACTGCATGCAGCTTTTTTCTCCACTACCAGCAGGCCATGCAAAGAACCATTCACACTTGAGCCAACAACCCAGCTTTGTGTGTGCAAAGGGTTTGTACAAACATTCTACAGAGCCGTGTAAAAGGCATCGGCTGAAAAACTGCAGAGATGAAAAGCATCTTTTTTTTACTCATAAAGAGAAGAGATACAGCTGAGTGAAGAACACTCTCTCACACACACAAAGAAGCACACAAACACACAAAATCTGAATAGCTGAAGTGTGAATGCTCTTTTTTTCCCCAGCTGCTGGTAAGAGCAGGGAGACTAGTGTCAAGTATGTGAAGAATGGATGGAAGGGCTAAAAAGTCAGAATGTGTAGAAAGAGGCAGAGGTAATAGACAGCAGGAAAAAAACAAAAAAAAAAAGTGCTTTAGTCAGTAAAGAGCCAAAAGAGAGGAGAGGAGATACAGAATGAAGATAAAAGAAGCATACATGTTTGTTTTCTTCTTAGTCAAGTAACAGTGGCATGCATGTGCTCTCCTTCTCACAGCAGGTGTCCTAACCTAGATTCTACGATAAAAGGAGACACTTAAGTCTATTGTGAACACACTTAACGCAATATGTGTTTCACCTATACTGTTTTTGTGTTAAAGTGCACAGAGTGAGGTTTGAACAGCTGTCTGTTGTGGGGGAAGTGTGCTCTTCTATCCCACCTATGCCAGTGTGTGCTTTGTTTGTTGCCCTTTTTCACCACAGAGCCGAGTGAAGTGTTACCCCTAACGTGTAGGTTAGTGTGTGTGTGTGTGTGTGTGTGTGTGTGTGTGTGTACCTTCGGAGCCCTTAGAACCACCAGCTGGATTGTCCCTCTTACATTTCCCTCCTGTGACATAGAGCGGCGGAGCGTCTCCATGGCCACATGGTTGGAGCGTCCCAGCAGCGACTCTCCGTTGACTGCCACCAGCTGGTCATTGACACGCAGACGCCCATCCTTTAAAACACACACATATACCAGGTGGATTAAAACATTGTGTGCATTTCTGGATTGCAGACCTATGCATGTGTTACAGATCTTTGCATAAATGTCTATGGTTAGTTTAAAAATCATATTGTTACAGTGCAAATCAAAGTCAAAGTGCTCCATTTCCTTATGCCATTCCTCTCTCTTTTTAACAATGGGTGGACACGTGACTGATATTCATAATGGGACTAATCACTGAGCTATTTATTGAGAGCTACTGTATATACACACACACCTCACGTTTTCCTATGACACACACATGCAAAGAGGGACTACCATCTGTCTGACCTCCTTGGTGTGTTATTTACAATGCCTCTACAGGTGAGTAAGGAGGTCAAAGGTTAACAGAACAGGAGCACGTGGCAGCAGAGAAGCAGAGACAGCTGAGGTGGCTACAACACTCCCCAGAAGACTGCTTCACTCTCTGTCCACTGAAGAAGTGAACGCTCTTTGACTTTCTTCTGACACTCTATTGACTCCCTGTGGAGAATATCTTGGAAGTCAGAGCACTAACTTCAGGTGAGGCTTACATATATTTCCAAATTCACCAATTAGTATTTTGTAGGACACCGTTTTGTCGTTATTTATTTTTGCTTTATGTGGGCATGTATGAGAATATTATCCCACCTTGTATGCAGCCCCTCCATGTATAATGGATTTGATGAAGATTCCCATGTCCTCTCCCGTCTCCCTGGACTTGTTTCCTTTGAGGCTGATGCCGAGCCCCGCCGAGCCGGTGTCATTAAGGGGCACCTCGAACATGAGCTGCTCCTTCCCATTCTCAGAAACAATACTCGCCACACGGGACACCTCGTCCTTCTGGGAATGAAAGAGAGAGAGAAAGTAGTGGAGGTAGAAGGGGAGGGACATCGATGAGAAAGAGAGAAAGTTGGGAACAGGGTGAGGGTGTGGAGACAGAGGTCAGCTAATTGGGCTTGAACAGTCTCCAAAAGCTAAGCTAAAAGCTTTTCCATTTGTGAGAAACCATCACAAGGAGCTTTTCAGCTAAATTTCTCTATGAGTGAAAGATTGCGGGCAGAGTCTATTTTCGAAGAAAAAAAAAGGGAAAAAGGAAAAAGCCATTTGGACTGTCTGCTTTTATATACGCATCTTTTTTCTTCTCTCAGCTCAGCAATATCAATAAAATGACCTGTGCATTTTCAAGAGGTAATTGGAGAATACGGCAAACACAGAGATCCAGAGAGACAAAAGTAGTGTGAGCAGAGGGAAAATAGAGAGGAAAGAAAGGTTGTAGACAGACAGAGAAACAAGAACGAAACACTGACTGTATAGATAAAAATGGCTATTATAAACCCAGACAGATGGTGAAAAACACTATATTATCAACGAGGAGGTATGGCTGTAATGACTATGTCTCAGACAGAGTAGGAAAAATACCAGAAACAAAGAAAGCAAGTGGATCCCGCCAGAGGAAAGCGTGTGTTTTGAAGCCTGTGATGGCTCAGTGGGAGAGGTAGTACTGGTGCACTACATATGGATTATACTTTTTTTGAAATGTAATGACAAGTAAACTGCATTTATCAAAAACACTATTCCATTCCAAACACTCAACAGACTCAGATAAATGCTTATTTGTGATTTCAACAGTAAACAGTCTATACTTCTAAAATATTATCTAGTCCGACTATTAGATCAAGAAAACAAACGTATCAGTTGATAAAGGACAAAAAAATAAAGGACAAACAAAAAAAAGAGTTATGCAGGAGAACTTATATTATCTAAAAACACCACTGTTGCTAACAAGGATTTATCATAGTTCAACCGTATCCCCAAACAGAACATTAAAATGAGACAGGGACGTTTCATGAAAATTCAAAGCCAACTTTTAAAATATAATTTATTCATATGATATCCATGCATAGCAATTACAGTGAAGTTTAGGTTAAAGGTAAAGGTAATGTATGGTATGGGAGAGTGTGTGGTCATGATTCAAAGGAAGGTATTGAAAATAGGTATTGGACTAAATTGTGTGCTGCATATTTGTCCATTCTGATCATTATCAGCCTGGGCTGCATAGCATCCAGAGGTGCTACCTAATCAATATTCAATACTGGATAACACATTTGAAGCTAATAAAGTGTTTTTAGACAGATACGGGAAAAGAGTATGAACATTGACTCTAGGAAGCTAAAGAATGTGTTGTGTGTTGGTAGCTTTTACGACCTTGTTTTGAAGTTGTCAAAATTTTTAAGGTTGCATTTTTGTGTTTGTTCTTGCAATCAAAATTCTGTCTGAGTTTCTATATGTTCACGTACATTATTGTGTGTATTTGTGTGTGTTTGCAAGAAATCCATGAATAATCGTATGTACTTATGGTAGAAAGTCCACGTCTGCGTGCATGTGCCAAGCTTTAGTCTGCAGTCTATGTATATGCATGAATCCAGTCTGAGAGTCTGTGTGTGTTTGTCTGTGTGAGTGTGTGCATGTGCGTGTTTGCGTGGGTCAGCAGTGTCAGGTTTAGACAGTGTTTGTCTGTGGGGATTGTAGGTTTAACAGCGTTAAGCCGACACAAAGTCCTCTACTCTGCAGAAAACTGTTTTCCCTGCTGGAAAAAACTCCCCCCATCAGACTGACTGTCCAGACCTGATAGGAAGCTCTGCGACCTTGAAAAGAACGTTAAAGAGAAATGTTAGCTACTTTCTGCACATAATTACATTAAGAATGAATTAGTCTCTGAGATTTGTCCAAAGTAATGTTCATGATTTAGCAACTTTTCAGTTTTCCCGCCACCGCTAAATTCTTTATTTATCTGATTTATCTTCCCTGTTAATTCATGATTTTCATGCACTCAGCACAAGACAGAACCAACACCAGAATGAATTTAGAGCAGAGGACGGGTGTTGTTATACTGCAGAAAAGTTTGAAGCAGCAGTTCTCAGCTTGGGGGTCAGGACCACCCACAGGGCTGCGAGATGTTTTATGGAATCTGACAAAAATATGGAAATGTATGTAAAGTTGTTTATCTGGGTGATGGATTCAATTTCCCTGTAAAGCAACAAATAAGAACAGCCTCGGGGCTTACTCCGATAATTTACCAGACAAACAAACAGCCCGTGAGAAAAGTAAAAAAAATAAATAAATAATAAAATCATTTGGTGTCAAACCTGACTGTTCTGTGGGTTTTTACCACCAAGTGGACAGATAAAGAAAGTGCTTATATTCGGTGGCTGAACTAAGAAAAAACACAAAGTTAATCAAGACCTCTGTTTTTCATTAACTGAAATTGCTTTAAACACACACACACATACAGGAGTGGACAAGGGCACACACAAATTGTAATTGCACACTGCAATTTCATGGGACATTTCTATTATCTCAGCCTCATTGCTATGATAGGTGGTTATATCTGTGTGTAATACTAAAAGAATAAACAGCGGTGCACGCTCATGTGTGTGTTTACTGCTTTTGTTTGCTGCTATAAAAAGGTGTGCGCATCTTTGCCACATGAACTCTATCAAATCCATCCAGTTATAGAAAAAGCTGTTTGCATATGAACCTCCTCATGCTGGTCGTTCAACATTTAAATGGGTTGCCACAATGATGGATCAACAGGCAGACGCGCTATTAAAAAGACAGCTCCGTGTCTGTCGGTGTGTGTGTGTGTGTGTGTGCGTGTGTGTGTGCGCGTGTGAATGAGTATGTGTGTGTTGTTTTATTAAACTGAGGCAGAGAAAGGTGTGTGGGAGAAAGATGGAAAAGACACATTATGTAAAAATGAACTATAGCAGTCAACTAAAACACACAAACACATTAAAAAAAAAACAACTATCCTCAACTCACCCCTAAAGCCAGATCAACTGTTAGGCAGAGAGAAAAATAGAGAAAGATTAAAAAAAAAGATAAAATGAGGGAAAAGATAACAAGAATGATGATCATAATTTTACTTATCAGTTGTGTGAGTAATATCAGGGGCATGCTTTAATACTACTCTGCTATAAATTTCATTGTCACTCTATTATATGTGTATTTGTGTGTAAGGACACCTGCTTTTAGCAACATGGCCTTTCAATGAGAGCTGCTCGCAGATGTCCTTCTAACCAGCCATGCAGAGAAACTGTGTGTGTGTGTGTGTGTGTGTGGAAAGCCCCATGCTGTGGAAATGACTGCCCAAGGATCCATTTTACAAGGCCAAACAACAGTAGCCGCTGTGCTTAAATGTGGCGGTAGGTGTGATTATACACACACACACACACACACACACACACACACACACACAGACACACAGATGGCTGAGGTAAGTACTCCCAGGGACAAAACCTGACATTATGGGCTATGCTTTTGACTTATGAAAATAACTGTCCCATCACTGACCACTCAGTATGGGCCCCTGTCGTCCAATCTCATGCACCCTCTTCTCCCACTACCCCCTAATGGTCAGTGAAAAGGCTGTAGCGGGAGACCCAAAGACCCCAATCTTAGTGTGACTAAGGAGCATTCACAACCTTACAGAGAAAGAAAGAGGACAAGGAGACACACAAAAAAGAGAGAGAGAGGTGCTAACCACAGTGATTGTTAGGGCTAACATAAATGTCCATGGGGAAAGCAATACAGTATGAGTGACTAGCATCTGTGTCTAGGGGATGGAAAGAGCTTTTTTTTTTTTGAGAAAAGGACATATTTCCTATATAATGAATAAATGTCTGTGGGAGGGAGCTGTATGGAGGGATACAGATACAGTTGATGTCTACAGTATTTTGTAGCACTAATGCTGTCAGTGAACAATCTCCCCTGGAGCTGCATATTAGAGGTCTATGCATGCAGGGCAAGCCAGCGTGCAAGTCCTGCGAAACCCACAGCAGATGTTGGCGGCAGAGGGTTCGTTTTCCAAGACTACAAGTGGTCATGGGCGGTCACGTTGCAATAAGGGGTCATGGTGCGCGCTGGGCAGCCTTCTGTTCATGTGCCGAAGGTCCCCCACACAAACACCGAAGTGCTTCTTGGCAACAGTTTGTAAATCGTAGCTGTTCTACACGTTGAAACATTAAAGGGAATCTTTTACAGAGAATGTCAGTCTGTACTAAGAAATGATTTGATGAAATCTGATTGTAACTGGTGAGTGGGTGTGGTAACAATGGGTTGTGGGAGCAGAAGAATAAAGTTTGAAAGGGTATTTGGTGCATATGCAGAAGAAGCGAGCGGGTACAGTCTCATAAAGATAGGCTAGGGCAAACCTCTACTTGGCATGATAAAAAATGTTCTGATGTGTGTGATAGAGGAAGTGTTATACTGTTTAACAATCACCCTAAATTCCTGACTCTACACCCACAACGTTTTAACTGTTGCAGGTCTAAGTCAAAATACATATTTTATTTCTATTCACACAGCCATGACCACATCGTATCTCTGATCTTTGAAATTGTTCAAATTATACATTTTCTGCCAGTAAAGATTCAGACTGTTATCTGTCTACTTTATGTCAACCAGTGCTGCTGACATTTATACCTCTTCTAGCTCTTAAAAGAAAAGATGTAAAATGTGTCATTTTTATACTTCAGTTTTTCTACAAATTAAACACCTTTGGACAGAGCCAGGCTAGCTGTTTCCCCCTGTTTCCAGTCTTTGAGTGAAGCTAAGTTAGCCAGCTGATGGCAGTAGCTTCATATTTAGGTTACAGACAGACATGAGAGTGCTATCAATCTTCTCATCTAACTCTTGGTAAGAAAGTAAACAAGCATATTTTCCAAAATGTCAAACTTTAATATTAAACTGATTTTAGGAGATTCCTATTCATCCATGTTTTATTGTTCTTAACAAAACTGTTCCTGTTACTCTTACCAACAAAACAAAGGTCTTGTTGGTAAGAGTAAGAGCAACGTCTTGCTATGACAATATACATGCTGATCCCCGGTGGCTTGAGCCCACAACTGACATGTGTGAGTGTGTGTGACACTCATGTGCTTTTAGACACAGCAGCGACTTTAGATGATAGGCCGACAAAGGAGCTGATAAACCTTCAATAAACAGCGGAGAGACGTGAGATGAGACAGAGAGCCAGAGAAAGAGAGACATGATACCCTTCTCGGCTGCTTTCCACTGGGATGATGGCAGCTCCTGCAGAGACACCAAGCTGCCAAGGAGCGTGTGTGTGTGTGTGTGTGTGTGTGTGTGTGTACGCATACACAGGTCTCTAAGGGTGTAACAGATGGGGGATCTACTGTAGTGATTCTGTGAGGTCACATTGGTGACGATATCAGTGAGATGTAACACACATACACACACACTGAAATAGACAACAGACTGCCAAGAAGTACACGGACGGACACACACACTCTCTCTCTCTCTCTCTCTCTCTCTCTCTCTCTCACACACACACACACACACACACACAGAGTGGCTGCAGTGGTGATGGATGAGGGATAATCAGAATGAAGAAACTGTTCAATAAAGTTGTTTTGTTTTGAATGTGCTCTGTCACCAGCTGCCAACTGTTTACTAATTTAACATGTCAGTGTGTGTGTGTGTGTGTGTGTGTGTGAGTGAGGAGCATCTGGCACTAAGGAGAGTGTTTCCTGTTGTGGAAAAAAGAAAAAAAAAACAGGAAAAGCACAGCTCATCACATACTGGATGCCAAAAGCAGAGCTACACACATAGCTTGATGGAATCACACTTCAACCTTTCATTCAATCCTCTGATTAAATAGCCAGAGTGTGTTTGTGAATGGTTTATATTCATATCCTCATCCATTGTGTTAGGTTGTGCTATATTACTTTTTATTATTTATGCTTTTGTGTTTAATGCGACGTAGATGGCAATGAATGTAATGACAGAAATCCCACTATGCGCCAATTCTGCTCTGTTTTCATCTAGTTTATTCCTGAGTTTTGCTAATCCATAAATCAGTCCTAACTTAAAGCCTCCTCTCCACTAAAACAATATGTTTTGCTTTTTTGTTACTTTACTTGGATGTTTGAGCTTCACTGTGCAGAGGGATGTATGTGCAGTGTGACACCTGAGGTCTGTTTTCACATTTATCTGCTGAAAAGGGAAAGTTTCTCTGAGCTCACCTCAAATCTAACTTTAAGAAGTGTACACATGATTTTGTGACATCAAAACTAGTTTGGAAGCCAATAGTGAGCCACTATGGCCTCCTGTGCACATACACACACACACTGAGAATGGACTTTTCAGGGAGACATCTTGTGTCCAGCAGTTACAACTTTTGAAACAAAAAATCTTTGCATATTTATAGATTCTGAATTTTTCCATGAGGAGGAGTGAGTGGGCACAATATATGATCTGTCTTTAATAATTTGCTTATTTCATTAAATGGTGGTGTCGTGATGATCACCATAACACAGTTCCAAAGGAAAGCAAAGTATCTGGGGTTTTTTTTCTGAAAACTTTTACAGATTGGCATAACAAACAAGGGAGTTGTCAGTGACATGCAAGAAGAATTAGACCCCATGGAAGAACAAGAGAATGGGAGGGGGAGGGAGAAAGAGAGGTGTGAATTGTCTGGAAGCAGAAAAGAGCATCTTTGTTTCAAACATTAGTTTCAAGGCACTAGCCAACTCAGCAGGCGTATGCTTGTTCGTATGTGAAGAAAATGACTGAAAAAATGTCTTTTTATGTTGCACGTGTGAGCGATTGTGTTTATGTGTGCACAAAATGCCTTTACAGAGAGCAAACACAGCAGGTGGATGTATACTTGTTATAATGTGAAATTTGTATGAATATGATTGTATGTCACAGAAAAAGTGACTTTGAGTAAGTAAGTGTGTGTGTGCGTGCATGTGTGTAGAGGTGGTGTAATGTCTTTGTTCTACAGCGAGCACAGACATTAGCAGACAACACCAGATGGTGGGCTAAAATGAGACAACGGAAGAGGGGGAGGAGAAGATAGACAAGATCCTTCCATCATTTCATCATCAACCTTCTTCTGTTTCCTCTCTGTTAACAAGCTGGCATAAACCTTCACATCAAATCATTAAAAAAAAAAAAAGTATATTCTCAGAAACTGTTTAAAGTCTGCTGGAACATGGAATAAAAATGTTGGAACTGTCCATAATGTTTTGTATAAAACAACAATGTTAAACCTATTTAAAAAAAATCTTGAGAAATGATGACCGCTCACAGCCATTACCATCTGCATCCTCACAAGATCAACAGAAAGACTTCAAAATGGCACAGCCTGTCTTTTCTGCTGTTGGCGGTGGTACAACGTTGTTCCTTGGTACTTCAGTTTTTACTCTTTCAGTTTTTCTATTTCTACTCTTTCAGTTTTAACACATGATGGGAAATGGAGATGTGCTATAACTATAAAAAAGCCAAGCGAGCAAAGGTACAGTATGTAAACAGACCTCCATATACACTGTTTGCTTACTGCCAAATGTGAAGCAGTTGTGACGAACATCAGTACCAAATGTGAGGCAGTAATATTCTGCTAGAAAACTGAACTGCCCTATTCTGGTTGGGACCATGTTGCTGCCCCAAGTGATGGACTTTAAGTATACGGGGGTCTTGTTCACAAGTGAGTATAAGGGTCAGTTATTAAAACACTTGAATATAAAATCCAGACCTGTCTGCACACGGCCATCCTCTGCAGCAGCGAGAGGCCTACAACAAAGTTGGCACAGTTGTGTGGAAGTTTGTGTAAATTCTGTTAATTGAAACAGACACTGCAAAACCTGCAAACCATGCCAGTTAGTGAGGTGTGATAATACTATAGGCTTATGCTTGATTTTGAGGTGTAAAAATACAAACATGGTGAGATATGCATTTCTTCTATGCACTCCCTGTTTTGATTATCTTTATTTGGGCTGTTAACCATAGAAGGTGTGACCCGAAAAACTACTACAAGTCAATCAACACACAAAAACAGAGAGCATCTCCAACCACAAATGCGACAGCTTATGTGCTTCACGACACTCCACCGCAGTGAGACATATTCAAGATTAATTTTAAAATGACAAGTGAAAGCTTCAACATAGAGGCATAATTTGACAGCACATGACAATATTGTCATGGCCTTCCAAAATGACCCATATGACCGCAACAAAAAATTACTGATATGACTGTTTACTAGTCTGCCACCACTATAGTTAAGGTTGGTTAAGGTTAGGAAAAGTTTGTGGTCCTGGTTAAAAGAAACCAACATAGCCCGTTGGTCAAAGTTCAACACTTTGTATGCCTAACCCTCCCATGCCGGCCTACTGCTTGCTAGGTTTTTGGCAGTATAACGCTACCTCTGCCTTTGCTTCTGAAAGAGGACAGTCATTATCCGCACTACCACCAGAGGATGCTTATCAAGAAAACGATGCAAAACATGTAAAGTATGTCTTCAGACATAAACTGACCTTCAACAGGTCAAATAGCCCAGTATTCTTGATAAACTGAGCTGCCTCGAATATAATAATACACTTTTGCTGCCAACACATTTCTGGCCTCTTCCTTTTGCCCTCACCTGCTACCCTGTTCAGCCCGTCACAACAGCTATACAGTAGTACTCAATTTTATCATAGAAAAGGGTTAATTTGATTCTTTACTATGCTACAAGAGTTGAAGAAAGATAACAAAGGAGCAGAACTCTCACCACTAAAACAACTGGTAATTGACGACTACCACTGTCCTGAAATCCCCTCTCCCACATACACACACATCTACTTCCTGTACCACACTATAACATATGTAAAATGTCTATCCAGGAGTGCGTTCACAGCTTCACTGTGCAGAACTTCATTTGTTGTTGAAAACTGTTATGGCTGCTGAACAAACAGCATCATCCGTTAATTAGACAGAGGTGAATTCTATTGGGGCGTACTGTCTGTCAGGAAGAGAGGGTGAGGGCAGGAGAGAGACACTCTGGGAGAGAAAGGGGGAGGCAGACAGAGTCTGTTGATTGAAATATGATACATAGAAAGGGTGCAAAATGTTAAACACTGACAATTTATGTCCCTCACTCTCACACACAGACACACCAAATTCACTCAAGACACCACTTTCAAACAAAAGTGAATAACAGCAGTGCTGTGAATTAGTTGTAGTTTCCTTTCATCAAAAAACACCAAAGCCAGAGTGGATTCCTTGTTCCATTTCCTGTTTGCCCACATCTTCCTCAGTCTTTATGTCATCATTCTCAAAATCCATCCATCCACACACACACTCAACATCTACCTGAATGATGTATTCAAGCTGAGCTAATCGTGCTTATGAGAAACTGCAGCTTACCCACGTAATTTATCAGTTTTCACTCTAAAGTGTAATGAAGAGTAGACCCATCCATTTTTCATACTCATTCTTCACTTCAGGGTGATGGGGCTGGAGTCCCATCAGTCTTCCTCTCGACCGTGTCTTTTATACATCTTTCCACCACATCTGTCCTATTTTGCCTAGATATAAATTGCGTTCTCGTTCATTTAAATTCAGCTACAGCAGCGGAAACTCCAATTCTCACATTTAAAGAGTGTATTGGGTTATCCCCAACCTTTACCAGCAGCATCACTGCTGTGCCCAACGCAGTAAAGAAAGCCCAAACAGATCTTTCTGACACGCTGCCTAGGATCTCTGGATATCTGCACTAGGAGAAATAAATATGATCAAACAGGAAGAATCAGCCTTTGAAGTTGGTCTAAGCACTGAGCAAAAAGTAAAGAATAAAATAAAGAATTGGAACATACATTATATGTCGTTAACAATACAAAACACATTTCAGTGCATACACACACATACACAATTGAAGGCACACATCCATAAACACACACACAAACACCAGCAGTGTCCTTGAACAGTTGGTTGTTTTAAGGAGCCCCACAAGTAGACAGAGACAATTCAGAGAGCAAAACTTTACCAATGGGAGACATTTTGATGTGTAGTTTTGTGTGCATAAGGACAATACTTACATTTCTTGCTGTGAACAAGTGAGTGCGACTGAGTGAGCATCTATATGAATAATATTGAACCAAAGGGAAGTCCGTTTCCTGACTGGTTGAGTGATATTTTGGTCTAGTATCCATATGGTCAAGTTGTATGGCAACCGGCTTAAAGTTAAACTCTTTAGGTGAAGTTGGCAAAAGATAAAACCCACAAAAATACTACGCAACTTAAAGTCATGAGGGTAATATGAACACGCTTAGGGTGCTTCCACACCTAACATGTTTGGTTCGGTAAAAACAAACCTTGCTACAATTGCCATTTAGCGCGATTCATTTCGGCTAGTAAATCGAACTTTGGTACAGACTGAACAACCTGACCGGGACTACCTTAAAAACAAGGGTCTCAGTTCGCTTCCAAGTGGACTCTGGTGCAGTTTGTTAGTGGTCTGAAAGCAAACAAACCACACACAGTATTTTGTGACTGTAGATTTTAAATCGATTTCAAAATTAAAATTATTAAAGCAATCTTATGATAAGTGATCTGTGTAAGCCATATAGGCTATATGCAAATCATTTCATAACCATGGTAACACCTAAGTGCGTGGATTTCTCCGACATCAGCCAGTCAAAAGCAGTTAAAACTGCAATGTGTTCTTGTGTGCTTTTATCCTACTTTGTGTACATTTTAGAAAAGTCTAATGTTTTCCCGCAGTTTACAGCAACAATTTATCTGGAAGATATAAAACATCATGATTCATTCTCTCTGGGAACTGGCTACCAAGGGAGCTTTCAGGTAAATTTTTAGGAGTACTGTTGTAGTCGATGTAACAGTATGACGACAGGAGGTATTCAGCAAGACTTGGTCAGCACACAATGAAGACTGTCATGGAGTTCAGACATGCGCACATGGAGAAACTCTGGACTAGATACAACACTCATGTACACACTCCAACACATCACTCCTTTTCCTGTCTGCAGAAACAGAATTTCCTATGGGGCTCAGGGTCGCATGCACGTGTGTGTGTGGAATTTCCTGGCAGCCGTTGAGGAAACATCAGTCGATAAGAGCGGAAAGAGACAAAAGGGAAAAGAGATACAAAAGGCAACATAAAAAGAATAAAATACAGTGAGAGATGGAAAAAAATGAACCAAAGATATGAGTGATGGGTGGAGAGGACACAAAAGCATATTTTGCCTAATGAAAAATGGTGGGCTTGTAATATTATAAGAAAGTAAGGCTTCTTGTTATTGCGTGGATGCATGTGTGCAGCAAAGTGACACCTCAAAGTTGTAGGGAAAAGTGACCAAAACAGCTGTGATGATAGTAATGATATGATAGAAAGTTACCAGTGGTTCCCAAACTTTTTTAGACCATGGAACCCCTTCGCAGATTTTTTCTTATGTGGTGAAACGTTATTAAAAACCCACAATAAATGAACACAGATATGATAAATCTTGCGGCACCCTTGCCCCTCCTCATGGCACCCACTTTGGCAACCACTGCCTGAGAGAACAAAACCTTTAGGGAAAAAGGACGGCAAAAGAGCTACAGATTTACTGTAGTGTAAGTGTGAAAGCAGATGGGAAAGAAAGAAATATTTCAATAATGAAAATGAGTTATTGTGTTGAAGAGCAAACAGCAACAGGCTAAGAGATTGTCAGGAAATTGAGAAAAAATATATTATTTGCAACTATAGTTGGAAAACGTATGGAGAGCGCTATAATTAACATCAACGCATGCACAGTAGTTGATCATGCAGAGTCAGATTGAAGGAAAAAGCAGGAAAAAATAGAACAAAGATGAATAAAATAAGTGTTTATTAATCAAAATAGTGTTGAAATTCAGCAGAAACAATCCGGCAGGGAAAGACTGGCACAAAATATTACCAATATCAATATAAAGCATTTGAATCAATCAGAGTGAAGGTCTATAAAACACTGTATTACACGATTGCTTGTTAGGTCTAAAAAGAGAACATTATTGGACAGGGAAGTGTATCATCTTTCAGATTTTATTCACAAAAGCCCTCAATGTCATTTGGGGTTGATGTCTATAAAAAAAAGCCTTCCTATAGGCTGCTGAGCTGTGCATCATCCAGGCAAGCCTGTTGATTGGACCAAACATTGCAAAATTAGAGGGAGTAGAAATTTGAAAACGAAAACTGGTGTTGTAGTTCTATGTCCACCTCTCTTTCTGGCTGCCTTGTTAGAAAAATGAATCAATCAACCAGTGAATCTTGTTTCATTGGCTGACAATGCAGCATTGTGATTGGCTCTTACCATCTCTCGGGGCAGGAACATGTCTTCCTGCCGTAGAACCACAAGACACACACTCTCTCCTTGTCGCGTGCTGCGTAGCATACACACCAAGTCCTCTTGGCCCACACCTGTGATATCCACACCGTTGACCTACACACACACACACACACACCAAATCAACACCATTATCAGCATAACTATCATTTTTCCTTATCTCCACTACACTTAACCTATCCTCCTTATGTTCCTTTCAATATCTCACTTCTTTTGTAGTCTAATGTGGATGTACAAATGTACAATGCTGGATTAGAGTAACGACACAAGCAGATGTCTAATAACAGTCAGCTGCCCTGTACCTCAAGTATGCGGTCTCCAGACTGCAGGCGTCCATCTTTGACAGCGGCTCCACGAGGCAGAATGTTTTTGACAAGAATGGGACCAGGACCGTGGACTGAAGAATCTCTGGTTACTACGGTAAAACCAAGACCTTCTGAACCTAGACACACACACACACACACACACACACACACACACACAACCACACACACAAATATACAAACACACACAAAGAAATGTGAATAGAGAGGTGAGGTACAATATGCAAGCATAAGTAACAATCCTAGGCCTATCTCAACACACACATACAGTATGCTGTACAGCTGTTTACTCCCTGCCTTTATATTTGTCTTCCACATGCTTTGAGAGTACAAATCTCCTATTCATCCTCCCACATACACACACACACACCCAAAACTACTCCTGAGAACTTCAACCCAGCATTGTTGACTCAGCTCCTACATACTATAAGTGTGATAATTTAAAGCCTTCGGCGATTGTGTGTGTGTGTGTGTGTGTGTGTGTGTGTGTGTGTGTTGCTTTAAACCCTTTAGCTATAGCTGGTGCTACAGTATCTGCAGGTGTGAAGGTTTTAAAACTGGGTTCAGGTGTGGGGCAGAGAGGAGGAAAAGAAAATGAGGAACAGACGAGGAAAAGTTAAAAGAGGAATGAGTGTAACACAGCGGAAAGAGAGTGAATGTTCTGGAAAGAGGAGTGATGAAGATTAAAACAGTAATCAGTGAAAAACACATGCACACACACAAATGTGTATGAAAGAACTCATAAACACGCATGAATGTACAAAAAAAAAAGACCACTCGCAGACAGAGAGACCAGTTGTGTGTTTTATAGACCTCATTTAGTCTGGTCTCTTTAGCAGAGCCAAGTCAGCAGTTTGGTCCAGTATGAATTCATATCAGCAGAAATGAACAGATCAATAAAGACTTAATAGACCCTGAAGAGAGGGAAGATGGAGAGAGGAAGGGTGAGAGGAAGGAGAGTCAGCCAGAGAACAGGGAAAGGAAGCTATAGAAATAAGCACAATGCTGGGCAAACAGCAGGAGAAATAAAGCGGGTCAATTATATTCATTCAGAAAATGTCAAGAAATAAAGCGAGTGAATAATAGACATTCAGAAAATGACGAGAAATAAAGAAGGTTAATAATGTACATTCAGAAACTGACGGTGAAAGAAGAAGGTGAAAGAAAAACAAGAAAAGTGGAACAAATATATAAAGATAAAAAGAACAGATGTGAGTGACTCTAAAATCACAGTGCTGCGCTGATATACACACAACATGCCAATTTACAGTATTAACATTATGGCAGCATGACACCCTATAGGCAATCCAAATGGCTACAATTTAGTCACCATTTACAGAGAGAAAAAAACATGTATCTCTTTTTTGAATATGTAAGTGTTGAAAATGAACAGAGTGAATTCAAAGGACAAGAGAAAACTGCATCAAACGATCAAATCAAAGAGAGGTGTGAGTCTTCTGAAGTATTTCCACTCATCAGTAACGTACAGTAAGACATCTACAGAACAATGCTGACCTGAGACCTCACTAAAAAGATGCCTGAATCTATATGAGCGAAGCTCTGTTCTGTAGCCAGGTGTTCCTCACCTTTCTTTAGATCGATCCTCAGTCTTCGTCCTCCTCTCTTATTGGCCACCAAGCTAGAGAGGGCAGGACTTTTTTTATGGAGGGGGCTCTCACTCCTTCCCTTGGGTGTCTAGGTGGAGAACGCAGATCATTTTAGTAAAGCACATTTAAAAGTAAGGCAACAAGAGAAGATGTCCACAGCAGCTTTACGTTTGAAATCCCCATTTGCACATTCGAATTGCCCCAATTCGTCACATTCTACTTGCATCATTACTAAACCCTCTGGACTTCAAATACTCCCGTGAGCTGTTGATTTGAGCTATTTTATTCATTAGACATTTAAAAAAAACTTTGAGTGAGATGATATTTGTTAAAAGGAAGTAATAGCCTATTACACACAAGTAACAACCTATAAGTCATTGTCAATGACATCCACTTATTATTAAACATTGCTTATAGAATTAAAAATGTTAAATGTAGACTGAAGTACTTTATATTGTTATTTTTTTGTTGTTTAGCCAGAGATTAATGACAAAAAAATGTATCAATATTAAATTGAAAATTCCAGTGTGTCTTAAAAGTATCCAAACACACTTCATTAAAAGTGAAAAGGAAGTCCCACATAAAGCCATCAATGCTGTTCTGTGCCACACCTGGGCAGTATGTATCATTATGTAGGGAACCACCAGAAATGGGTAAATAATGTAGAGCCCTGCTAAAAAAGCTTATGAAACAGTGCTCCAACATCAGCATTACAGAATCACAGGTAAAGTTTTTTTTTTCTTCTTCTTTTTTTTTTAATATAAAATAAGATGATAATTAGCTGTTGCTAAGTAACTGGATGCCAGCTGTTTTTCAAATGTTAGCCATGTCACCATGTTGACGACACAATTACATGGGTTTGAATAAGAAAGACTCAATAGGTCTAGGAAAGAGGCAGGAACCATGTAAAAAATAATGTGGGATTTATACCATTTCTCCAAACTGAACATATCCTGACAGAATTCAAAGTCATAAAAGAAGCATAAAATAAAAATACATAAGAATGCAGTATATGCACAGTGTAGAAAGGCTGAGAGCAATTGCCATGGGAAATATTTTGGCCCAAAAACTAAAAATCATGGCATTTGATACCTTCAAACTATTTCAAACTTCAGTTCATGAACACCTCCAAGTTGTTGGAAGGAGGAAGGTTGGGGGAGACATTAAGGATTGTATGTTCTCTAAGAAAGTTGTGCAGAAAGCTGTTATTTAGCTGTAACAGGAGCATTAAAGGCAAACAGACAGAACTTGAAACTCAGTCAGCTGTTTTAAAGTAGGATAAATTCAATGTTTATGTCATGAGTTGCTTTTTTCTTCATATTCAAAGTAACAAAATGTTATTTTATCTCAATCTGTACATCCTATCAGGTAACAGCGTGGTGTCCACATTATGTTTTAAGTACATTTTTTAAAACATGCTTTTCACACCCATATCTATCATTAAAAGAAGCGACTTACTGTTCTCTCAACTAACTTATACTGTATGTAAGTGAGATTTAAAAACTCTCAGAGTTCACAAAGTCAGGATGTCTCTGACATGGCAGCAGAGCAACTTACACTGAGAGCAGCTTCCATAGCGGCAGCTTCCTCAGCCAATCGCGTGGTTGGATTCTCAGAGGGCTTAAACACGGGTTTGGCTTTGACAGGTGGAGGTGGCTCTTTGGTCTTGGGGATTCGGGGGCTGTTGTCGGGACCGGCACTGTTACCAAACAGCTGACCAACCAGACTCTTCTCATAGCGTTCTCTGTTGGAGGAGGGAACTACTTCCAAGCGGACAACTGGTGTACGCATGGCCTGACGGAACACTTCCTGGGCTCTGGGTGGGTGAGAGAGAGAGAAGGAGGAAGACACAAAGAGACAGAAAGAGAGGTGAGTGATTGGTGCAGAGGAAGAGAGGAAACAATAGAGTAAAAGTTTTAAGTGGGTGGAGTTTTAAGTAAAGTATGTGTACTACAAGTGGCACGCATTAATGCTATTAATCACAATTACATACAGCGTGTAGTTATCAATATCTGACAAGCAAAGTCATTATCAAAGGACATATAACTCAATCAGGAGAAACGAAAAAAGAAAAAGATACATGGTATAAATGTGATTACAAATGACAAATTAAAAGAGTTCCAATTAATTGCTAATTATTATAAATGGGGTGTTCGATTTTCAAATATTGTAATACACCGCAGCATATCTTAGGGTCATATATCTTCACTAAACTCATTTTAAATGATTGTAAACTCCAAGACTGATGAGTATCACTGTAACTAACAACTGTATTCATTGGCAATTATTTTTTTTCAATTAATCCAATTGATTATCTAGTCTGTTAAATGTCAGAAATAATGAAACAGTCAATAATCCCATTTTAAATTTACAATGATATAAAACACACAGGCTAGAACCCAGACGACTACTTCATCTAACCAAAGTAAACCTTGTGATAAAATGTTGAGTTTGGGTTCTCAGTAGGCCAGAAGTCATGTTACACTGGGTTCTGGTGCATTGCACCCAGCTGATGTGCTGGTGCTTTTTTCTTTTAAGACTTGCGTATCTGTGTAGGCTAAGCAGTGAATGTGAAAGCAAGCGATGAAACTGATTGCACTGTAGGTGCTTATTCATAATGTAATATAGCCTATATGTTTGTTTTGTTGTCTGGCTAAATGTTTTGTTTTGTTACAGTAAGTATATGAAACAGTGTACGCCTTGTGATGCAAGACAAAATTCAGAGACATTTGATAATAAAGTAAAACCAAATCAGATCAGATCAAATCAAACACACAGTATGAGTACTCCTGTCACTAAGAATTTCCCACAACTAGTACTTTATAAATCTACAAAAATATGTTTAGTTTATTTGTATAAAATAAAACACTTATGTAAGACTGAGATGTATGCCATCGTCATTTGTTAACTGTAGTTCATTATCATCTAAGCTGCATTATACTGCATATCATTATTTTAATCTCTAAATTTCTATCTATTTTCCCGTTTGTCAGAGGTTACGTCTGGTGGGTCACTGTGTCTGTTGCTGTTTATTTTATCTTCACTGAGCTACAAGACAAACTGAAGGCAGGACAGAACAGGAGATGCCACACAGAACCATGACACCTGTGCAGCAGGCCATTATAATCTCATCATCTATAAAAGAGATCATTTTGCAGAGAATTAGTTTATATCAGATTATGCTAAGTAAGTTAGAGGGGCCATTGTGTCAGAGGCGATTGGTACACACCATCATTCACCTCGCATAACCAGAGAAAATCCACTTTATTTAAATTTTATTGGATTACACTCCTATTATTTCCCGCCTAGATTATTATTAGATGTATAATGATCATAATGTTTCGGTAACTAGAGACTATGTTTTGTTTCGAAAGTCATGAATGAAGGATATACACACTTTAAATCATTAGATATGGAATAATAATACTTTATATAGTTTTATATTAATACAAGAGGAAGTCTTACGGACATAAATCTAGTGATAAAATGGCATTGTGGGGAAGTTTCTATCTTAATCAATCAATCAATTAATCACCAGAGGAAATCAACTTTGCTTAAAGTATATGTACTTTACATATACGGCTAATTGAATTTGCATGGTATCTAATACGTATTATAAATATAGTCATTGAGCCTTTTTAGAATGAGGCTCCCATGTAAATGTACTTGCAAGTTTCTTGTACTTAAACTGCACTTGAGAATATAATACTGCATCTTGGGTGTTTAGGAGGCGGAAGTTAGAGAAGCTCTATTGTAATTTTGTACACCAAACAAAACACCTAATGTTGTACCCATTATATCTGCCATCATTCATAGTAGTAGTACTGAGGGACCCATTGCTATTATTCTGCATGTAAATCCAAGGGTTAGGGTTAACGTCTGTGAATGATGCACTAAGTAAGAATGGTTTCTAAGTAAGTGTGAGTGTGTGCGTTTGGGGATGGGTGGTCATTTCTTCTTCATTCTTCTAAGACAGGATTTGCATAATGAAACCATTAAACACACTAGGCAGTCTAAGCAAGTGCTTGCGTCACACCATGCTGAATGACACTTTTAGTGCTTTTCATTGTATTAAAAACCACAGTACAGTACAATGAAACGAGATGTGAAAGCGGTGTGTGTTGATGTGTGTATAGGGACCATTGTGCACAGATGATATCATTATTGTTCCTGATTGGACAACGTGTGCAGGCACATTTGTGTAAAAGAGATATTCTAATCAAGGAGGCTACCTCAATACAGCTGCCAAGCTGGGACAATGGAGGTGTGTAAGAGTGTGTGTGTGTGTGTGTGTGTGTGTGTGTGTGTGTGTGTGTGTGTGTGTGTGTGTGTGTGTGTGTGTGTGTGTGTGTGTGTGTGTATGGACATGGCACTCACAGGGATCAGTGGACTTTCAGTGGCCTACTTACACATATTTCACTGGACCAAGCTACACATCTCAATATGCCTGCAATGACAGAACAATACTGGCAAGACTGTCTGTGTGTGTGTGTGTGTGTGTGTGTGTGTGTGTGTGTGTGTGTGTGTGTAAGATCACACTCAAACTGGCAATGTTAAGACATGGCCTGCCTATATCACATACAAGATTAAAAGACTAGCTTGTTGTATTCATATTGAAATTTGTCTGCATTTGTTCACATGTGTATGGATATGTGTTTTAAGTTGAGTGTGTACGGGTGAAAAACTGTGTCTGTGTGTCCGTGTGTGTGCATTGGTGTTTATGAGTGAGTGCAAATGGAACTATACACCTGTCTTTGAACAATAGGTGCAAATCCCTCTGGTGATAATAATCCATTTACCTACAGTTCAGCATAAAATACCTCACATATAATCTTATTACCACACTGATCGCTGGACAAGGACTATTGTGTAGACTGTATAGACATTGCAATGTGCTGTAATCATTATAACATCCGCATCAGTGTTTGTAATCTGTGGCAATCGTTTTTTACAGGTGTGTCTTTTGTCATTTTAATGCTCTGTAATCATGTTGCATCCCCAAATACTCTCATGTTAATGCATCTCTCTACAGGTGCTTCAGCCGTACAGTAAGGAAACTCTATTGAGAAACATCTGGTCTTGAACGAATCTTGAACAAATCTTTCCTCAGAGGAATGGAGGAATGAGGTGGAACGAGCAAACACACAAAGGCCAGCTCAAACAGACACGTGCACACACACACACATAGATGAATTTGGAAGCAACGCTCTCCAAACATCTGCCAAGTGTCTTTTCTGTTGTTCTCTGTGATGGCAGTGCAACAGTGAAATAAGCCCTCTGACAATGGAAGGGGAAACAAGACACACAGAAGCACAGACAGCAGGGAAACAGGAAGAAAAGACAGCCCAGGCCTGACTTCAGAAGATTTTAGACATGATATGCATCTACTCATACAGTGATACTACTATTGATAAAGTTACGCAGGGGACTCATCTTTTTATTTGCATTTTATTTACTTTAACTTGATTTAAAGCTCAAATGTACATTTTTAAAGCTCAACTCTACATTTAAAGGGACGGTTCACCCACATCACAAATGTATTATTTCTTTTGTTTTGTTTGTTTGTTTGTTTGTTTGTTTGCTTGCTCACGGTAGCAATGCAGACAGTTTTGGTTCCCATTTAACTTTATTGTATTCAGGTGGGGACAGAAACCTTAGACACAAATATATCAAATCATGGGCAAATAAAACCAAATCTGCATGGCTAAAACACCATTTGAAAACATTTGGGTGAACTGACCCTTTATATAATTAGGATCTTGGTCCCTGAATTTGAACATATACTGAAATTCTAAGATGGAAAATTAAATGGCCCTGATTACATAAGCATCTATCTGTGTATATATTAATTTTATCAGAAAAGCAAAATGTGAGAATCAGCACTGTGTAGAAATACTGTAGAGACAGCCATGCTTATTTTGTTCTCTAATATCCTTGGGACATGCTTTTGCAGCTATTAAACTCAGAGGCATTTTTTGACCAACACACACACACACACAGCGTTGCACTCACTGGCTAAATGTCTTGTCCATGAGGTCGGTGTTGTTGATCCTGACGATGCACTCGTCCTCTTGAAACAAGCCCTCCTTTCTTGAGCGACTCTCCTCCTCCACTCCACGAATGTACAGACCAAGAGACCTGACAGGAGAGTGAGCGAGGAGAGAAAGGGAGGTTAAAGGATGTTCCCATCACTTCTACAAAACCGTGCACACTTGTATACATGCACAAGCAGCACACACGCTTTCTTAGAGTGACTTTCACTGTGTCTCCCAGAAAACTAATGTGTCTGATGGAGTAGCCCACAGAGACCATCCATATGGTTTACTTAGACACGGCTATGTCAGATACACCCCCTAACTGTCTGTTCGTGTTCCATAGTGGATTTCTATCAGTGCTATATGATTCACCGTTAACTGAAAAAAGCCAACCTGGGAGCATAGTGGTCGCAGTGGTCACATAAACAAGATATAAAGGAGAGCAGGCATGTAGATTAACACGTGATAGTGACAGATATAAAGGTATTCAAATTTACAGATAGCCAGAAAGATGGTAGGATAGACTGAAAAATAATTTCAGTACACTCTGTCCTTAACGTCTACAGTTGCCTCACCAAAACACAGCTTAACAAAGCAGAAGTGATGACACTGACACACAAAAGACCTCAGCTGCAGAAGGATGAAACTAGGTTAAGAGGTGAAAGGGATGATGGTAAATGGTGGAAAGAAATGGAGGAGGTGTTCAGGAAAGAACAGAAAAAAAGAAAGAGGGAAAAGAGAACAGAGAGAGAGGAATCTAAGGAGGAGATTGGCAGGGTCAGGTGAGTCATGAGAACAGACATAAAAACTCATCCTGGTTTCCTTTAGGAAATCCCCATCCTCTGTCTGACTGTCACACACCCAAAGAAAAGCCCTGCATAGCTGTACAATTTTTCTTCCGTTTCTTTTTTTTTTCCCCATTGTGTGTGTGTGTGTGTGTGTGTGTGTGTGTGTGTGTATGCCAGGGTCCTAAATTCCTTCCAAGTGCAGAGCAGGATTACAGGGATATAACATTTAGTACATACTGTAGCTGGTAAACAGACAAGACTTTTTGAGGTTGAAGGGTAGAATCAGGGCTTATATAGATGGGTATCTGTTGTTTTTGTGTGCGTGCATGTGTGTACATGTGTGTGTGTGTGTGTGTGTGTCTGCGTGCACACAACTCACCGTCCACTGAGTGATGAGCTGTAAGGAACCACATGGATTCCCAGGGGACTGTCCTCTCCCAGGATCTCCACTGTTCTAGTCAGGCTACACACACACAGTACAGTTGAACACACAAATACACACCACAAAAATGAAATCAGTGGGAGACAAACAAGACATGTAATATTAGTATACTAAAATACAATACAGGTACAAGTTCTGCCACAGGAAAATAAAGGACAGCTTTGACTTAGCACAATCACTGGAAAATTAAATTGCTGCCAATGTTGGACAAGAGGAGTGAGGATAACATACATAACTATATACTACAAAAATGTTGTACTATTCTGTTGTAATTATGGAATAAAATAAGTGTTGATCCCAGTATGAAGACACAGATCTAAGGAATATAGGAAAATGTTGTCCAATATTTTAATTGCAGGTGCTGTGCAGATGAGCTATTTATTTTCAAATAAATGTTAAGGACCTTTATTTTCTGAATCTCATAAAAGCGTTAAGCATTGCCAAGTCCTGTGGGAACTCTGCTGACTGCCTAACACCAGTCTATCTCCCCTTCTGGATGGTTCTGTTTGCTTCCAGAGACACTCTGCATAATGATTAGCCAACCAGGGACAAATCTGTGACACAAGATACCATTACCTGGAAAACACACAATACGAATGTAAAAACGTCTGATCAGTCCTTCCTTATACGCATATGCACACAACATAAAACATGATGTAGAGACAAATAGAGGAAGTGAGAAAGGAACTGTAACACAGAGAAAGACTAAAGAGGATGATAACAGAATGGCAGGCAAGGTCTCACACACAAATACAAACACATACAGACATCAGGATAAAAACAGTGTGTGTGTCTCCTGAGGAAAAGTTTCAAAAGCACTATCCTAGATTGAGACACCACTTTGCATGGGTGCATTCATTGTGCTAAAAATACTTTTTTGTCAAGGACTAAATTCATGTCTGCGAACCCAGCCCTTAGAGAAGGGAATGCCAACACTCTATTCAATGTCAACAAAACTACAGACTGCTCCATGTGAGTGTGTGTGTGTGTGTGTGTGTGTGTGTGTGTGTGTGTGTGTGTGTGCGTGCGTTTGTCAAAACGTTTTTTTGTGCCATTCATCTCTATGGGTTTCCTTCCTCTCTTTCAATCTCTCAATGTCTTTGTCTAGTTTGGATTATTCAAGTGTGTGTCTGCTTTACATTCTGTCTATGTTTTAATGTGTGTGCGTGTTGAAGTCTTTGTTTGTTTGATTAGTTTATCTATCAGAGCACAGCCATTAATCCTCCCATGACCTTCTCCCTGCTCCCTGTGTGTGTGTGTGTGTGTTTTTCTAAGTGAGTTTGTCTGAACTTAGTTTTGTTCCTCTTTAGTTCTACCCTCCTCTGTCTCTCTCTGTCCATAACTCTGTCTGCTCGTTTTGTCTCCCTCTCTCTCTCCAGACCACCCATCCATCCCTAAACCCCCATGAACTGATAGCAGTACAGATGCTGATAAACTCCAGAGAGAGGGTGGTTGATGATGGTGGGTGGTAACAGGGGAGAGATGCAAAGTGCAAAAACAAGCTCTCTCTCTCTGTCTGTCTCTCTTTCCTCACACACACACACAAAGCTGATGCTACCAGCAAATTTGAGTTAATCCAGACAATAGGAAACAAGGGACTGCAAGAGAGGGGAGGAGAGCAGGGCAAGAACAGAGGGAGAAAAGATGGAAGAGGAAGAGTGAAAAGTAGGGAGGGATATGGGGAGGAAGGTGGGGAGGGGGAGAAAAGAGGGGAAACGGTAGGAAGGCAAGGATGGAGTGAGAAGAGAAAGACGGAGGTTATTAGTAGACACAAAAGGAGAGAGGGATTTAAAAAATGGAGGCAGTGGATAGATAAACAGATGGAGTTAAGGGAAAAACAAGACTTAAATGTTAAATGCCCAATTCCGTTCTACATACTAATTCTTAACATGTTTTGAGTATGTAGTGTGTAGTGTTCTCACTGGAAAAGTGACAAAATTAAGTTTGCTCAAAATTGTCAGCATGCATACTGCATGCAAAGCTGCTCACAACTGAAGAAGAAAAAAAGAAAAAAATAATAATAATTAATTGTGGATGGTGGTGAAAAAGCTCCAGGATCACCTCCAAAAACAAAAAAGAAAATTATTTTTAATTAATAATAAAGTTTAATTGGCAGTTTGACTGAAATGAAATGGAAGAAGTATTGTATAATTTCCTGTTAAGAATGTTATTAAGATTAGTATAGCACATACTGTATACAGTTAGTATGTAGTATGGATTTGGGACACAGCTCTGTCCTTAGGCACAGCAGTGATTTGAGCGAAATGCTATTGTCAGCATGCTCACAATGACAATGCTAACATGCTGATGTTAAGCAGGGGATGTTTATCATGTTTAGCATTACAGTTCAGTGTGTTAGACTGAGAATTTGCCAATTACTATTGATGAGGTTAATCTCATTAGTTTTGGTCATAAACCAAAGTATTTAAAACATTTAAATTTGAACCTGATGATGGTAAAAGAAGAAACTTCAGGAGAATATCAATGTGATTAGGATACATCCTCTGGTAACCATGAATGTCTGTAGCAAAATGAGTGCTACTCCATCAAGTAGATGCTGAGGTATTTCACTGGGTAATTGAAAATGTCGACCTGGTGGCAGATGATCAGAGGATCACCAAAGTCAGTAGGATTCATCCTCTTAGGACCAAAAATATCAGTACAAAACTTCATGTCAATCCTTCCAATGGTTGTGATATTTCAGCCTGGACCAAAGTGGTGAACAGCATTGCTGTCCCTAGATTCATACCACTAGTGTGACTCACAGTTAAATGGGGTAAATAGGAAGAGAACAGGGGAAGAAAAGAAGAAAATAGGGAGGGAGAAAAAGGGAAAAGAAGGTAGGAAGCGAGGGAAGTCTGGAAGCAAGATATAGTGAAATGAAGGGAGGAGGAGGCACTGAATTAATTAGACAAGGCTAATGAATAGCATTAATTTGAGAGGAAAAATAACATCCACCCCTCCCTCTATCCCTTCCTGCTGCTGTGCCTCTGATCTCTAACACTCCCACTAGAACACACACACACACTCACAAGCACTTGAGATCCATTTGCGTTTCCTTTTTTATTTTTTGTGTGAGATGTTTGACAGACTGCATCACTGCAAAAAAAAATGAAGTGGGGGTGAGAGAGAGACTAAATGGGTGAGACTTGAGAAAAGAGAGAGGGAGTGCGATGAGAGAACAAGAGACAGAGAAAAAGAGCCAAACGCACAGAGTGGGAGAGAAGCAGAGAGAGATGAAGAGAGCAGGTGTTCTCTTTATCCACCTGCCACTTCACTGATCCTCGCTATGAAAGACAGAAACACAGAGGAGAAATAACAAAAAAGGAGGACGTGCATTACCAAACCACTCTCTTCCTCTCACTGTGTTTCACCTTCTTCTTATTTATCATTTCCCTTTCTCTCTCTTCTTTTCTCTCTAGGCTGGTCTTCAAAGTGCAGAGCACAAGAGATGTTGGGCGTAAAGGGAATACAAACCCTTTACGCCCAATGTACATTACTGCTAAAGGTTAATGTATGCAAATACATAAATATACACATTCAGACATGAAATAAAAAACACTCTAAATAGTAGTTCTTTGAGTAATTAGTAATTAATGAGTACACAGCTTAATAAAAATAAAGTGTAGGTATACTACATTAACTGCCCTATGTAATATGTGAGACTATAAAGAGTATCTGGAAGATATACACTGTGTAAAGCATAATGA
The DNA here is from genome assembly GCA_005408345.1 of Macquaria australasica. Classification (NCBI taxonomy): domain Eukaryota; kingdom Metazoa; phylum Chordata; class Actinopteri; order Centrarchiformes; family Percichthyidae; genus Macquaria; species Macquaria australasica. Next base: position 149,543 of record SEMN01000246.1, on the reverse strand, counting down.
ATGAAGACAGAAAAGTAATAGTTAAACTCCAAATAGAGACTTTAACTGGAGTTCTGTGTCAGGTGCACAACTGCTGCATTATCTATACAACTGTAAATATGACTATAGAAACTTAACAGATAGAACAAGAGGAATAAAGGCAGAGAGAGGAGATGGATAGATGAATGGATACAGACCCAAGTGTCTCAAAACCATCATAACAGGGATCCTCGCTGTAGATAAATAGCAGTTTTAGGTCCTAAAATAACATATGAATAAACTCTGCTAACCTAACTTACACATTTAGTTTGTCTTGTGCATCCAGTGAAACCTATTTACCTTTTCACTTCCCAGCTTCTAAAACACCTCCAATACAGTGCCTTATTTCACAAAGAAATATAACAAGCTGGCAATGCTATTTCAATAAACCAATTTACAGTAAATCTGTTTCCCTGTATAAAAAGCACATTTTGATTCAAAGGTAATGAGTTTTCCTGTGACCGTGCTGTGTGGTTAAAATTATGATGAGCCATTACTGTATTTATAGGTGTAGCTTCACACCCAAAGGCGCACGCGCACACAAACACACATCCAGTGAGGACCACAATGTGTGTAGAAACATACACAGCAGCAGATCTCACATACAGCCACACACACACACACACACACACATTCATTTAATGTATGCTTTACTGTTCCAATATTTATGGCTGCATTCCTCCACTCATTTTGGACTTTTTTGTAATTTCAAGGATCGTTTCCCTGCCGACCACAAAAACCATTACATCACTTTTACATTACTCACAGCTGAGATGGTTTGTGTGTGAGCGTGTGTGCACATGAGAGGGATATGTGCCAAAGAAGTTCTTGTGAAAATCAAACAAATGTGTGCAGGCTGTGTGTCTTAAATAGTTACCTTTCTATTCACTGCATTGAACTGTATAGCACCATAAGGCACAATAAAACTAAAACTGTCAAACATTATCCTCTGAATCACTTTCATTCAGATGTTCACATTTAGTTATTTAATCAGAACGTGCATGTCATCATTAATTCAGGTGACAGGGTTGTGTATCACAGTAACTCAGTGTCATAATTTGAACATGACATGACTCAATAGAAAGGCGATGAAAAGTCTGTTATTGCCCAGACCTTGCATGGAGAGCGCCTCTGTGTACTGCACGATGAATATGAGTGTATATGAGTCTGTGTGATCTAATGTCTGCCTGGGCTCTGTGGCTGCAGCTGGTTGCTATGGAGAGAGGCTAAAACAGCTAAGGATGAGGTCAGACATCATTCTAACATGACTCTCTCTCCCTACAAGTCATCTTTACAGGTTAACTACATATTATTTTGTGTTAGTATTTATGGATTAGTTGTGGATTAATTACACGCCCATAGTGACCTGTTGATTTCCAAACCACAGAGTAATACACGATCCATTAACAGAGGTCAATGTTGTCAGACAGAGCAGCACATTGATCAATGATGTAACAGCCACTTTCTCATATTTACAACTGACCCATTCACTGCCTTGGTTTCATATTAGTCATGCTATTGCAAAGCCTGGCCTTGGTTTGGTTGTGTAGGCACTTTGGTTGTGTATATTTATCAGAGGACAACGCTGTTTTTATTCTGTCTGAGAGAGAACTTTGGGTAACATCAAGTACATTAGAAACATTCAAATTACATTTAGTTATTTTTACTTGTGCCATGGCCACTAATGAAAACATCGGGTGATTGGGACATGTTTTTTAGGGTGACATTGCAATTATCATGAAAGTTCTGTGACATGGTTAGACATCACATCAAAGTCCAACAGGGCAAAAATACACAACTACTCACAACATTAGAAATGTTCTAAACAATTAAGCATTTTAGCCATATTATCTAAACCACTTATTGGTAAGTTTAAAAAAAAAAATCTTACTGGTTCAACTCCCATATTTAAGTTAGTTGGCAATGGGTGATTCCAGTGAACATTTCGGACGTGTTTACTTTAATTTTGCACTTTAGAATAATTTGGTACATCATGTGTGATCATCTGACCACTTGCTGGTTTCTGGTTTTTAAGTTGTGTCTCAGCCTGTCACGACAAAACTACAACAATAAGAAGACCCTGGTCATCAAAGGGACACAAAATAACAAATTCTTTAAGGATCAATAAAGCAACAAATCCCCGGTGATTTCCAAAGGCCTCAGTTTTATTGCAGGCTATAATATTAAGCTAAAGAAAAATATTACACAGCAAAGGCCACATTTTTAATGCGAGGGTGTATCATGTTATGTGTCATGAGATTTGAGGCTAAATACTGGAGATAAATGTAGATGCTGAACAATAATGTGTTAACCTTTGCAAGTATTATGCTAATATGGAAAAAAGAATATTAATGGCTTGGTACTAGAAGCACTAGATGCAAACATCTTAACCTGAGTATCTCTGATTATCCATAAACAGATTCATATAGGAGCCTTGTATATTGTTCTACACGTTTGTTACATGTACGGTAACTGTCTGTCCTCATTCTGTGTTAGAATGCATGAGAATGGCCCCGCTGCCAAAAAAAGATCACACACATGGTTAAAAGGCCCACAGGAGACACAGGGCATTCTGCACCCCTAACATTTAATTAAGCAGAACTCATTAGTGTATGCATGTGTGTTATGTGTTCAGTTGTGTCCGCTCGTAAAAAAAAAAAAAACAGATGCAAGTATGTTTGTAGCTGTTTATTTTTGAGGCCGTGTGTGTATGGCAGTCTACACGTCTGTGTGTGTGTGTGTGTGTGTGTGTGTGTGTGTGTGTGTGTGTGTGTGTGTGTGTGTGTGTGTGTGTGTGAATGACACTGACCCTGTTTTGGCAGTCTTTTGTAGTGGGCTAATGATGGAGCTTCTTTACACTAACTATATCTGCAAGGGCCTTGATCTGGATTAGAATACAGCTTTAATGAAGGGAAAGTAGGGCACAAACACGCACATGCAGAAGATAGCCTCACAACTACATAACACACAGAGTCCTAAGACAGAGAAATAGAATCACTTATTGAGACCATTTAATCAAACCCAATATTGGAATTTGTTTAGAGACAGATGAACTGAATGTATCCACACCAAACTGGACTAGAATAATACACAAACTAACCTGCCACTGAAGGTGTGTTTGCCTTGGGGTCGTTCTACCCCTGCTGGCCTTTCCACAGTGGGACTGGCTCCCTGCAGAGAAAACACACAGAACACCTTCCTGTTAGTCCGTGAGTGGCATTTGGAGAAAAGACAATGAGAAGAGCAGAACAACAAGCTCCAACAGCACATCCAATCTGTCCGGAAGTGGAAGACTTAATTGATGGACGAAAGAAAAAAGAAGAAGAGAGATAACGTGGATACTGACAGACGTGGATGGATGAACTAATAAACAGCGTGAATAAACAAAAAACTGTGACTGAGTGACTAAGGAACTCCCCCTGTTTTGATTTTTGGTTCTTACTGCACTACATCCAATATGAAACCCTGAGCTCAACAAGTACGTCTCTGCAATTTGAAAGAATGTATGAATTGATGAGTGAAGTCATGAGTGAAGGAGCTGTTAAATTGATGGATGGATGGTGTACAGATAGCAATTAATAAGTGAAGGCAAGAAGACAGTGTTGTCAAGCAGTAATAAATAACACTGTCTTTGGGCATGGCAACTGAGAGACAGAGAGAGAGGTGTGAGAAAGAAGAGTGTGAATGTCAGCCAAGGGAGCTGTAATAATTACTTAATACAATGACATAGGGCTTGCATGGAGTGTGTGTATGTGTGTGTGTTTGTGTTAGAGACACAGAGAGGTGAGCTCCACAGGGATGAGGTTACATGCCCAACGGTATAGGGGTTATGAACCATCTAATACTCGATATATGACAATAAGCACATGTATGCGTATGACTCCATATATGTGCTTTTGCAACCTATCACTGCTACATATGTTGGTCCACGGAGTTAACACTGTATCATGGATGTCTGTACAGTTTAATACAATCAGATGCAACAGCCCTTCAACAAATGCCACCTTTCAGACATTTAGCTTATAATGTTTTTCAGTTTTTAGACACAGTGAAGGACAAGTATTGATTTAATTGGTCTATAGAGACCTAAAGTCCTGATGTCACCTCTAAGCCAGCTGCTAGCTTCTGTGTTTAAAAGCAAAATCATTGAGGGGGGTGTTTATCTTTTTGAGAACATTAAATGTGTTCCTGGGGTTAACTATCCATATTGTAAGATAAGAATTTACAACAACTCTTGCAATTAGAATTCGGACCCTTCATGATTTTTCCAAAGTTAAACAACAATGACTTTGTTAGCATACAAAAAAACTACAGCTCCAATGAAATTCTACCGGTGCGTAGCACACACAATACGTCATCATAAATTTTGATTTCTCTTGTATCCATGATGTCCTTCAATGTTCTCCTCTACTGTCATCTTTCCAACTCTTAGCTGGATTTGCTGTTGTCTTACGCCGTTTGGCCCTCTCTGTCCTGCTAAAGTTACAGCCGTGTCAGATTAGCCGTGGCCACTCAACGTCGACCCCTTCTGTCCGGCTGGTGACATACGGTGAAAACGGAGTTCATTGAAGGCAGCTTAAAACAGAAACATTTTTTTTAAATGTACCATCCTTATCCAACCATGGAGGTAAATGCACAACATACTATTGAGTATGTACTGTTGCTCTTGGTGGGCTTGATTTAGTGAATTGCATTATATTGTAAGGTCTATCCCAACACCTTACAATGTAATGCAATGCAACACACCAAGACCACAAACAAACTGAGCATTATGGTTGAGTTTAGGTGTTCATGATATTTTATTCAAAGCAATATAATGCATTGCATTAGAATTGCATAATCAATAGTGTACACACATGTATTTATTTTAGTCTACATAACTTGCAATTGTAGAATTTTGTTTTAAAGGAGTTTTAAAGGAATATGTGCTATTTAAAAACAAATATTAGAATGTCAATAAAAGAGTCCAATACATAAAATACCCTTGTTCCTAAAATCAGACATAATAACTGTGATTAATGTAAGGTTTGACCTGCCTCTGAGCACCTTTAAGAGTCTGATTTAAATGTATTTTATTTCTAAATTAAAGCCAATTTAAATTGTATGTAAAGCACTTTGAAATTGCCTCAAGCATGAATTACGCCATATAAATAAATTAGCCCTGTCTTGATCATTGCAGCATCAATATATCTGGCAAAATAATCGGAATTACTGTTCAGTCCTTATCTGCATATTTGTCTGCACTCTTAATGCACGTGTTTGTGTGAGCATATGCAGACAAACACACGCAGGTCAATAAGGCTCAATGTTAGCAGTAGGCACTAATGGACTCTTAACATGACCCTTCACCTTTGACCTCTCACCCCATTGCCATATGACCTACACCACCTGTCAGCTAAGGGGAGAGGGAAGGAAAGAGAGAAGGAAAAGAAGCTGAGAGATAGACCAATGACTAATGAAGAGAGAAAATATGAGAAAGATGTCAGAGAGCTGAAGAGATTCAGGCTGGGTCGAGGAACAACAGCTGACGATGTGAAAAAAGAAAGGATGAAAAATAATCAGAGACAGTGGCTGATGAGAAGAGTTGGATGCAGGTGAGATGAGACTCCCCAGTGAATGACAGACTGCAGATACTGTAACCATATGTTTGGGGTTGGGTAGCTTGGAAATCAATTAGTCTGGCCTAGCTGCAAATGCTGTCATGTGAGCTTAATTACTACCAAGATGACAGGTAACATTAATTATCCTAACCTCTTTGTCATAAGAACAGCCACTCACACATTAATGGGAAAGTCTTTGGTGCTTAATTGTATGTCTCATTTAATAACTGCAAGTAGAAATAGTCTCTCTCTCTCTCTCTTTGTCTCTCTCTCTTTGGAAGAGCAACATATTAATTACAAAGGCCAGCAATGCATGTTACTTATCAAAGGCTAATTTAGAACAAGTAAATGAATCTGAACAAATAAATGTGTGTCATTATTCATATTAACCTTACAATATCACAGATCATAGCAATATAGCAAAAATAAATTTGTTCAATGGTAAAGTGGCTTGGTTGTTATTGTTTTTGCCTGAAAAAGCCTTAAGATTTTCTCCAAATTACATATTTCATTGCTATGCAATGATATCCAACTAGTCATGTGAACATTTCTACCAATTACAAGTTATTTTCATAAATTAGCACATTTACATACTAATAGTAATATTTCTTTACATTTGCAGGGGCCAATATTTTGGTTATTAAAAGGTGCACATTATCAAATTCATTGGAAAAAAAAGAAGAAAAAAGAATATAAAAAACCCCAATATGGATATGTTTCAAGGTGGATCAGCACTGTCATGGCTTTCAGTAATTAATAACTGCATCGAAATGTAAAGTACCACAAACAGCCCCATAAAGAAAGACTATTTTTTTTACACGAGAAGTAAAACCTCACTAGATATCATGATTGAAAGACCTGATGCTTTATTTGAGAAGAAATCCAAAAATATTCTTATTAAATGACAAAGATTTATTAGAAATACCTTGAGGACAACTGCAGGGGAAAAAATGAATACATTAGTCTGCCGACCTTGGACAGCTCAATCGATACTTGTGAGCATTAGTGGCCCTCCAAATACTGGAAAATAGAGAAGCAGAATTTCCATTTTAACTCAATGATGGATAATCCTACCTTGAATAACTATGCTTATGATAAATGGGCCGCAAGTATTTAGTCTTCTCCGTCCAATCTAATAATTGCTAAAAGCAGATAAAAACAGTGAACTTTTAGTGATATTACTAATTACTGAATAACCAATCAAGCTAAGTGTTCCCTGAAAACGCACCCAGAGTGAGCATGATAAATTAATGGTAATGAGTGCTGGAAAGTTTGTGCATGTGTATGGTGTGTGTGTGCGTGTGTGTATCTGTATGAAAGTAATAAACCTAAGGTAATCTATCTTGAAAGATCTCTTCAGGGGTGTGGCTGATGAATTGAAGTGAATATGTGTTTTGATAAATACCATGTCTGAGGGCCAGAGGTTTGAACAGGGAAGTAGACAAAAAAAATTCAAAATATAGCTAGCATAACACTAATTTTAAATTTTTGATTGTTTTGACAAGATTCACTTCTTTGTACAGTGTATCAGTTTACAGATGAATGACATAATGACAATGTGACATGTTTTTATGTTTGTTTTGTTTTTGTTTTTTTGTTGAAATAATTGAGTTAGAGTGAATAAATTAATTAAGTAGGAAATAAACAACACCATATCATAAACACAACATTTACTTTCTTCAAGCATCATTAGTGCGACCCGGTGAAAACAGTGAGTTTCTGTTGTGTTACTGCATTGTTTAGTACATGTCATATTCATTTGGCATACTTAATGAATATGAGTTCAGTTCTCTATTTGTACACATAGGCATTGGGGAAAGCACAAAGAGGAAGAGGAAGGGTGCAAAAGAGCAGACACGTTCACATAAAAACCCTGCATATATGCGCATGTACAGGCATACAAAATTGCTTGGCGGACAAACTTATGTACATGCAGGCTGGCAGCACAAAAGTTGTGACACACAAACATGCAGACGAACACGCACATGTGTATACACACCCAGGTGTAGCATGATAAATAAGTGCTGTACTGCCTTATTAGCCCCAGTAGTATTCTAGGCAAGAACAAATACTCCCAGCCTGATTAACACATTGTAATTGACCTGCAACCCTGTGCGTGCGTGCGTGCGGCCGTGCGTGCGTGCGTGCGTGCGAGAAAGAGAGAGAGAGAGAGAAAGCGTGAGAGGGGAAAGAGAGACTGGTTTTGTGGCTTACTGTACTTATTTGTGCCTGGCATTTAGAACGGAAGAGCTGCACCAGTAAATCTTTCTAGATTGAAATTAAATAAAGAGAGGGGACAGAGAGTAGGAGAAAAGACAGAGAAGAAAGACAGAGAATTACTGCAAGAAGAGTACTTTCTTCCCCTCATCGCTCTCACCAAAAGGCCAAGTGACAATTTGAACAATTACCCGGAGCCATTACCTCTATCTGAACCTGGCTGGTTGAGAAGAGACAGACCTATGAGCAAGTGACTAAGTGTGTGAGTTTGTGTGTGTTTGTGTGTGTGTGTGTGTGTGTGTGTGTGTGTGTGTGTGAGAAAGAGCGAGGGACAGTGAAGGAGACAAAAAAAGACTGTGACAGTGACTGAGAAAATGATGTATGAGGAAGAGGAGAGAGGAATACAGAAAGACCCTCATGTGGTAGTTACTGAAGCACAGGAGGTGTGGGACAGAAAAGTATAGACAGAGGAAAGATGTGAGGCACTGAACGGCATCAAGCAGACAGAAACATGTGAGGGAAAAAAAGCAGAGGGATATTTTTGACACATGTTGTAATGACTGGACTAAACTGCCCCAAATAAAATACATCAACTGATGTCTTTCTGGACATAATATAATTTTAGGACATGCTAAGGTAGATAGCTTTGTAACCAAATACATGATGTTCCTTTTGCACAGCTAAGAAACTAAAATCAGTGTATGGTGTTGTACATGTTAGCAGTTATTCAAACATTTCTTTCTCCTATGGTTAGACAGATTTCTTGTTGACTTTTATTAGGATGGTAAGCCTACATTTATACAACTGGTCCAACTTAAAATTATTAATTATTCAAGTGGAGGTCTGAGAAGGAAGGATCTGACTGCTGTCAGCCTTGATGTCTCTGCAATTGATAAAAGTTGTTCAGTAGCAAATTTAAACACCAGAAAATGACTGTCGGATGCTCTCTTTCAGCTATTTCTTTATAAGGCACAAACATCACAATAGGCCAATCACAGCAAAGACAAGTCCATAAGGGTTTATTAAGCCCAGATTTCAGATTCGAGACGAGTTGAGTTGAAACTTGCAACTACTTGCAATGCACCAGTCTGCGATGTTCTGAAACCAACGACTCTCTGTACTTCTGCTCTATCTGCCGGCGGCTTTTCAGGCTTTTTTTGTAGCTGGATATAATTTGTAGCATCTTAAAATAGGATAGTGGTAGTGAGTTATTTGCTACAGTTGAATTTCTAGTATTGATGAAACGGTGAAAACATAAAAAAACAAGAGGGACGAGATGACCGGCTGACTTCCCTATGAGCTGACTGGCTGTTGAAACAGGTGACGTGCCTTACGTTCTAAACCAGCCACTGGTGACTTGATAAGCTGAGTCACAGGTGACGCCATCAGCCAGCTTGAGTCGAGCTGAGACGGGCCAGTTTACACCACTGCAACTTTTCCCTGCAACGTTCTAAAACAGTTTCGTCTCATTGTGAATCTTTGGTCTGAACTGACCTTTAAGAGGATAAGCTTAAAGAGGGTTATGTTTGAATTGTGTATGCCTTGACTTACAGATCTCTCTGCAGCTTTGTAACAGAGCCATGACGTTTTCTGCTTTCCTGCTTACCTCATCAGCTAGCTAGCCTGCTAACAGCCATTTGGCTTTCTTGGTGACTAACTGCACAACATGTTAACACAGCTAATTCAAGAAAGGTATTTGATCCATCAAATCCTATCTCACGACTGACTTTAACCATGCCACATCTCTTTTGAGGAGCATTTGATAGTCCCAGGGAGCAGGGTTATATAACTTTAGATATTAGATAATATGATAGCTTCCAACATTTTGGAACTCCGCTGTTCCCTTAAAGGTTAGAAAATGTACGTGTCAAAGTTCACCAATGTTGAACTCTAGATGAAAAAGCTGCTATGTTGGACATAAAGTTGACCCATTCTATTACAAAGCTATAATGGTTTGAGTTTCAGTCAACAGTCATAGTAATTTAACAAAACACTGTGTAGATTATTAACCAGCACAAAACCATGTGATAGTAGTTTTAACTCAAGGTAAAACTAACTAACTAATATAACATATTCTTCTTCAAAGCTGTAATGTTATGTGTCAAATGAGACAGTATGGAAACCTGAGGAGCTAGCATGAACTGCAATAAAGAAATAAAGAAAGACTCCACTCCACAGTCCACAGCTGGTGTGGTTTCGGTCACATATACTGTATGAATGCTATCATGCAGGCGCACCAACAGATAAACACCCAGACGCACACAGTCCAGACAGGCCTACTGTGTAACTGACACCCAGGCATATTTCATATTGACAGCCACAGGAGTGACAGCATGCAATGAAAACAGAGCTAAGACGTAAGGAATGGAAGGTGGGCTCAGAACAACATGATCTACATTCCTAATCTTTGGCTTACATTTCATCAGGAAAAGTAAATAGATCAGTGTTGGCAGTTTATATTTATTAGTGACAAGTGCATCCAGGTTTAATTTCTGCTAAACTGTGTTTCATGTAGCTGTAGGCTGCAAATCAGAACAGATTGCTGGTCTTTTTCTGGTCGATCATCATAAGCTTTAAGCTGCGTGGAGTCAGCATGGTTGGGTAAAATGATAGATTAAATAGTCAACAACAGAAAACACCCAATATTTTGTTCTTAAACTTTGTATAGTCACAAATATGCTAAGTCAGTACTTCTCTGTTTCTTCCCTATGCAGCCCCTCTTTACATCTTTCTCAAAAACAACATTATCTACTAACACAACTGCTACCTTACCAGCCTCAGCAACGTTAAGCAGGAAGAATGGCCACCTCTGAGTACCAATCACATTCACCAAAAGAACTGAACGTTGCAAACAGGTTTTTCTACGGGGAATACAGCGTGGGTAAAAAAGGATGTTTGTCCAGTGAGGAATCTCAAGGGAAGAGGGCTCACCACTCCAGAGTCCAATCAGGCGTGGAGTTCCTTTAATCAGTGAACTTGAGGGATTTGCTGTGTCCAACCGTCTACAGGGAATATGAAACTGTAACACTATCATAACAAGTAATCAAAACTGCATCTCTATGCAACTGGCATGCTGTATTACGATGCTTTTTATTACCATGTTCTCGTAAGTCAATGCACGCCTCTGTGCATGACTCTGCAGTGTGACTAAATTGGTGAAGAGGTGTGTATTTGTGTAGAATACATATAAGAAGCATCACCTCAGAGAAGCTGACAAAATAATTGGCGGGAAAGGTAGAGTAAAGGCGTGGAAGAGGAGAACAGAAGAGGGAATAGGCAATGGACAGTAAAACATTTGGGGATGATGATAATATAAAATGCCTATCACCAACCTCCTATCAGATGTGGAAACTCAAAATAAGCAGTGATGATATCACAAAATGTTAAAAGGAGATTAGATTAAAAAGAGATAGAGCAGCTCATTCTCAGTTCAGTTTGACTTCAAATAATTGTAAAATGACATCCATGAAAATGACCAAGGTCTGTATCTGTTTTAGTTCTTTCACCATTGTCCCTTTTGGATGTTTTCTTAAATTAATGCTGGTTTAACACAGCCACTGTTTATATTGACAATGTAAATGCAGTGCATACACTACCTTTTTGGAGTTTACAAAAGGTAGAAGACGAAAAATGAATAGATAGATAGAGGGATGGTAGAAGACAATTAGATATGGAGTGAAGCCACTGGTTCCACAGTAAAAGAGGATATGCAGAAAAAAAGATATATTAGCTTCAGAGGAGAAAGACTGGCTAACACGGATCAATGGCTTAAACATCAGGTCCTAAGGTCAAAGTTACAAAGCGGACGTGGAGGCTGGAGAGAATGGAAGAGGACAGTTGTTTAGAGAGTAAATTGTTCTGATAGAAGGAGCAGAGGAAAAAAAGAGTTGGGAAAGAAAATTAGGAGGCCTTTACAAAATTGCAATTTTTGTAGCAGAAAAAAAGCATGAGACAAGATTAACAAAAGAAAGGTAGTTTTGCAGTTAAATAGTAGATAATTTTGTGTTGGCTTTATGTTACACGTGGACCCAAATTACCCATTTTGACACCATTTGGACCAAGATGTTGAAAACGGGGGAAAAAAGGAGATGAAAAAGTTTGATCGGCATAGCTAAGGAAGGAGGAGATAAAGAGTGGGGAGGAAGAAGCAGATGAGAAAAAAGGATAAAGGTGCAAGTGTTTGCCCTCTGCCCTTTGGAGAAAGGAAGAGAAAAGATGAAAAGAGAGAAAAAAAAACAGAGAGAGTCATCCATCTTTGTTAGTGGAGTCTGATGTGACAAAGCATGTCTGGATTAGAAAGAGCATGACGACGCCACAGGCCCCACTCACCCCCAACCTTAACACATATACCCGACACTACACACAGAAACTCAATGCTGGCATATGTCAGAATTCCACTTCTGGCAAAAAACAAGATAGTTACGTCTTGCATGTTTTATCAGTACTTGTACTGATACCTGATTAGATTTTACACTGGTTGGTTGTGATAAAATTGATCTATTTACATTTTTTTTATTTTGTAGGTATGAAATATACCTAATAAAAGATAGTAGTAAACCAAGCCACACTTATGTGTTGCTCAATAAACAAATTCAATCACTGTTCATTTGATATCTATGGAATTACTCTGAATGCTTATCCCAATCCTCCGCAGTATATATGTGAGGCTTTCCTAGATACAAAACAAGGCCTGACACAAATTAGGATCTCAGACATGTCGTAAATTATTTTGGCCCACTACAAATTTTTGGTAAGGTTGGACTTCTATTTATGTCTCTAACAGAGGAAACAATGACCTTTATTGATTCTTAGGGAGAAATTTGGTCATTCTGATAGGCAGTAGGTAGTAAAACATTAAGTACAAAAGACTATATCAACAATTTGCTATGCTCTGAGCATTACCAGCAGTGGCGTCCTGGGAATCCTTCTAGAGAAAAGGCCATGGGGTCATTAAAATCAAAGTGTTTAACCTCTTGGGAGTATTAATGTGCTTAGCATTTTTCATGGCGATCTGCACTGAGGAAAGCTCATAGTGTCCATGAAGATTCATCATACTAAATCAATATCATTCAAAAGCTGATGAACCTATATGAACACAATGGAAAAGCTGACCATAAGACATGATAAACAAAATGTCATGACACAAATCAATTTGCCTTTCACACTTCTTAAAAACTATTATCTGATGATTAATGTTAATAAAAATGCAATATCCTGGGCCGTATTAAAGTCCAGTGCAAAAACTTTCAGCCGAAGTGCCATAAAATTTGATCGATGACAAAGCATCTTGGGAAATAATTCACAGATTTCTATAAAATTTGCTGTACATGTACATGTTCATAGACCCAGAAAACAAATCCTAATATTTTGGTGACCCCCTGACCTTTCTTAATTGATCTTGTTTGTTGTTCATTCCATCAAGCCTTTTCTTATTGTAGGCAAACACAAAAACTGCAGCTTTTATGGGCTATTATTTGGAATTTAGACTTTTAGAATTTATCATCATCAGTTGGTTATGTGCGTTTCCATCAGGCTCTCACCAATGCATTTGTGTCTTCAGTCACATGGGAAGAACGTTTCTATGCATTCTGTGTGTATGTTTAGTGTGTACAATATTTATATAGTGTGTTTCAGTGTCAGTGTGTCTTTTTATCTAAATGTCTTACCATCACAGCGGCATCCTCGTTGAGGGATGGTTCGGTCTCTGTGGGCTGGGGGCCGAGAGCTGAGTCACTGCTGCTTCTCACCAACAGGGGGGTGTCTGTAGCAAACACGAGGACACACACACATCTGAGCATTGATCATTTTTTCTATTGAGGCCTACTCTTAAAGATTTGGGTGGATACCTAAGGATCAATGACAAGGTGATAATGTGTACTCTTCTTCTCTAGCAATGACACAAATCCACATCTACACCATGATGCATAACCTACCTAATATCCTACTGCATATGAGCATTTCACTACAGCCTTTCTAACGTAGTTTTGCAGCTAGGACAAGATTGCCTTAAGCACAAGAAGATGTGTGCGTTTGTAAAGTATGTCTGTATGCACTGGATAACTGCTGAAAATCTTTAAATTAGATGACCTACAGACAGTAAATCAACCCCTTTTTCTAATTTCTTTGTTCATAGGGGCTATCTGCAGAGGGAATTTGATGACATACCACCAAACACTAACTAAACAGCAGTTTTAGTTGCAGAAAAATAACTGAAATGCCTGACCTAAAACAATATTATTAACCCCCAATTCTAAAACGTTTTTGTTTTTTTCCCTCTTTTTTTCCTGTTTTAATCCACATTAAATCAGCTGTGCTCTTTTCGCCTCCAGTTTTCTGTTAAAAAACAGTCTCTCTGGTTCTCTGTCAGTCCAATATGACACCGTGTGACTACTTCCTATCACACTGTTAATGGAACAAGACATATGACGGAGAGGACACACAAAGAACAAATGGTGAGAACAGAGAAAGTCTGCATCTGCACTGCTTCAGAAGCTATAGCCAGTCTCTGATACATGCACAATATGCGTGTACACACACACACACGTGACTGCCTTAAAATTGCTAATGCTATTTTGATGGAGTCACAGTTCAGCAAAATTCATGTCTAATAATAATCTTTCAGATGACATGATACAGACCCTAAGCTAGTCATGCCACACTACAGAAAGGAGTTTGTGTGTGTTTCTTTAGGAGTGTCAAAGCACGATGAGGAAGAAAGAGAGAGGAGAGATGAATATTTTTATGTTGTTAGGTTGACAAAATGAATTTCCACTCTGTCATCTCAATGTGTCTGTGACATCAGTCCAAGTCAACGTGTACTTTCAAACAAAAACAGGAACATCCAGACATTCAGTGTGATAAACTAATAGGCTGTTTTTGTGAGAAGACATGGAAACTACATTACTATACACAAATGTGTGTAATGTATAAATGTGTCTGCATAAGCATGCATTTATTGGGGCTTCTGCAGCTTTTAAATAGACAAGCTTTTCCAATTTATTAAGATTTAGAAGATCATTTAGTTTTTGGAGATTTTTTTTGAGAGCCAACTCAAACTTTCTGGGTTTTCAAAATGGTGTGTCTAAATGCCAATGAAGACATACACATAATGAGGCAGAATGTGCGTTGTCGAACAGATGCCATAATTGGCACATTGCCAACTCCATGGTAACTCACATATGTCTACCATTTTTAGCTCGTTTAAAACAAAGAAATAAAGAGTGATATAGTTTTATGACTGGTGGTTGGTGGACATTTAGTAGGGGATAAAAGTCAAAGAAAAATATAATCAACACGAAAGAAAGCATGAACCTAAAATATTCACCATGTTAATGAAACCTAAGAGTTTCATTACTACTTCTTTTAATCATCCAAACTCATCAGCCAGCACAGCCTGAGACATTTATGTGTGTATGTCCATATCTGTTGATTACATACTATAGCAGTGTCATCAGAAAGCTCATTCCTAAATGTTGTTTTTGGAGATGTGAGTGTGCTCATTAGGTCCGTATGGAGTAGATCTGAAAGCCTGAGTGTGTGAGAAGTTAATGTATGATCCCTTCCTTTGATATCCCTTCAGTGTATACACTTGTGTTCATGTGTCCAAATGGCCAATAAGAGGCTGATTTGCAGATCTCTTTGTGCATGTAGGTAACATAGTGTCTCCCTCTTCACATCTCACCAGCCCACTGCATAAAATCATCATTTAACAGAAGCTGATGGATGAAGCACGCCACACTATTGCCTTCGCTGCTGCTGGAGCTGGAAGAAATAGTGAAATGGTGAGAAAAGTCAACACTGCAGAATCTATGCAAGTAAATAACACTTATTACCAGAGGTATTATTATGATCTGTGTGGTACACTGCCATTCCTCAAATCTACCACACCCAGTCATAGGGCCCATCAATCCATATATACATTTATAACATTGTCATGTTAGCCTCTATAGTTCCACTGGGAATAAAATGAGAAAGGTGGTGGTGAGGGTGGAGGGAACCTCTAAATGAGTGGACTACTCAGAACACATGTCAAATGATATTTGTAGGGTCATATATTGATTGTCACAAAATGGACCCTTGGTGCTCTTAAGACTGGCTGGGAGGTATGGATTACATCAATCCCCCAATCAATTCATCTCTTCAAGCAAAGGGCAATGAAAGAGGGATGAATGGATAGAGGACAAAAGACGTAAAAATGAGACACGGATGAAGGAGATAGATAAAGAAATAAAGCGACTAACAGGAAAAGATCATCAGTGACATACAAAAAAATGTACAGATATGGCTAGGTGCAATCAAAATGAAGATTAAAAAAACAAAAATATCAACAGAATAATTAAGACAAAAATGAAAGCAGCCTTTAAATAAAATATAATTCTATGGTATTACATTTCGCTGTAACATCTTCCCAGTTTTAGACTGAAGCAGGCCTGTCAAGACATGAAACCAGAGGTGATCTGGTGAGAACGTTCCATTGTATCAGAGTACATGCTGTCCATGTCCAGTAGCACATTAAGATAGATACCAATGGCTATCTAGGGACAAACAGTGCAGCTATTATGTCCATATTGGTGTTGCAAAATGACAATTTTAGATCATCTAGTAATCCCTACTACCCTCTGCTTCCCTGCAGTAATACTACTATACAGAGCTAGATTATACTGTATGTCAATATAGTACTGATAGCATGATACGAGACTGGACATTGTCTTGTATTCATGCGACAACATACTGGTTAATGATTTTCTCAAAATTTTACTGACTGTCAATGTCTTGAAGTAAATATATAAAAGTAAATAGTATAAAATATCATCGCATTTGTAAAGGTAGCAAAAGCACAGATGCTACTATAACATTAACAATAGCTTTGTTCTATTCAAGTGTCCCAGTAAGTCATGACAGTGTGACAGTGAGCCAGCATGCACAAACCAGGATCCTGAAACTGAAGCAGCTAAATGGAATTCAGCCATCATTATCATTTTATCATTTACACCTGTGCTTTGCCTGCTCTGACATTGTCCTATTTCGGGACTTTGTCAAAATCATGCAGCCCAACCAATGTGTATATAATGTACAGTGTTTGACACAACATTCTAGCCTAAAGATTCTAGCCATGATAACAATTAAGGCAGCTACATGAGTCATGGTAAGTGTACCACTCAAAAAACAAATATAATCAGTGGTGTTTGACTCCAATGGGAAGGCCTTCTCTGTCCATTCAGATGCTGATTATGTATCTTAGCTAAATCACTTCAGCACTTTGATTCTGAATTTTGAGCAGCAGTGCTCATCAACACTATACTTCTATTTTTGAGTCATTATGTGAGCTAGTAGTTAATAGTAACAAGTAAAGAAGAACTCTGCAGTAGAGAGACAGAGGACACAGATAAATCAGAAAAGGCAAGTCTGTTAAAAAGAAATGGAAAAGAATGGAGGTGAGTAAGAGACGAAGAGCCATAGAGGGAGGCTTGTAGAGACAGTGAGAAGGTTACAAATGGTTAGAGTCAGAGGCGAAACATTAGACAGTGATAGAGGCCTAAGTCTGACCTTCTCACACTGACAGTGATAGTCTCCAGAGCTCCGTTACCTCTAATCTACCATGACAGTCACACATTACTACTAATCTCTGCTGACAGGTGACCATACTGAAACAGACTAAACTTCCTGTCTTAACAGTGTCTGGATCATACAGCTAAGGTCCCTTCACAACTCAGGAAGCTGAAATGTCTGTTCTGTTATTACTGTTAAAAGTAAGACAAGTAGTATAGGTGCAAGATACATGATTTTTTTTTTTTGCTGCAATATATACACTATGTGAAATTAGATCTAATGCAAGAGGAAAGAGGAAAAGAATCCATCCATCCATTGTCTATACCGCTTATCCTCTTAGAGGGTCGCGGGGGGCTGGAGCCAATCCCAGCTGACATTGGGCGAGAGGCAGGGTACACCCAGGACTGGTCGCCAGTCAATCACATGGCTGACACATAGAGACAGACAAACATTCACACTCACAGTCACACCTACGGACAATTTAGAATCATCAATTAACCTAATGGTGGATGGTGGGAGGAAGCTGGGGTGCCCAGAGAGAACCCACGCGGACACGGGGAGAACATGCAAACTCCACACAGAAGGGCCCCAGCCAGCCAGCTGTGAGGCGACAGTGCTAACCACTGCATCACCGTGCCGCCCAGAGGAAAAGAATATTAATAATAATTAATATAGTATAATAAATTATTGTACAAAATTGTGCTTGTGATTTTTGGTTCAGCGTGGGGGTCTTTGAGCTAAATAAACTGCTTAACATCCTTCAAGCTGACTGAGAAATGTCAATAGTATCAAAAACAACAAGAGTGGAAAATAATGAAACTTGCTAATAGAATGCAACTTGCAATAGATGGATGAGCATTATCATACTTCATTTGACATATTAATGACATTTGGAAAACAACCTTGACAGATTATGTTTAAATGTCAAGTGGATGGATGGTACGGACTGGGCAACAGAGCAGATATACAGTCTACCATACATAACTAAAGGAGGTGGAATCTGTGATTAGCTGACAGCAGGAGGCAGCTGGAAGTAATGCATAGGTTTTGGCAAAGTGTAGGTACACATAATTCATTACTCACACGGTTTGTTATGTTAAGACAAAATTAAATTAGGACAGGTTACTGTGACAGCTCTAAGCCCTTTCACACTCACATCTACAGTACCTCTACTGAACAGGCACTTGACTTGAAGTAAAACAGAAAGAGATAAAGGAAGGGAGAGAAAGAGAGACCAGGGAAGAGAGAAAGAAAGGTCATTCAGAAGGGTCTATTCCAGGTAACATTAAGCAGACACAGACATCAGAGTTTGTTCTGCCGCCTGACATTACACATACACTTCCTGTCTTCTCTTTCTTCTGCATCTCATCTGATTCTCTTTCATCTCCATCTCATTCTGCATCCCAGAGACAGTGCTGCCAACATTTCAGCTGCCCTCATCTTATTTTCATCACTGTCCTGCAGAAAATGCCCATCACAACCTGACCTTTACCTGTACTGTAATTCAAAGTTAACATCATTCCTATCGTCTACAATACACACATGGCTCAGCTCTGAAACTAAGAACATACTGTACCCAATATAAGCCATTGTGTAATGTCGAATGTGTACTTTATTATACATTATTTCTTACTTTCTTTTATGTTTCAATTTACATAATCATTGTAGCCATCTATCCATCCCTCCAAAATGGTGTTTTGGGACTTCACTGCTATCCTTCACAGATTTGGCCTAACAGTCAACCTCCACATCAATTTTCAGCCCCACTGAACCTGTTTCTTGTTTAACATCAGTTGTAACATTGACCCATTTATGCAATGACCTACAGGTTACGCCTAAAAGGTAAAATCGGGGGTTCCCCTGAAGGACCTGTCTTTCTTTGTAAAGTCAGAAGAGTCCTTTGAAACATCATCTAGACCATGTGTCGCGAAACCTTGAATTGGAAATAAGTCCCAGAAGCAGAGTAGGGATTTCTGGCACAACTACTTCCAAGGTGCATGGAGTGGGGAAAAACAAGTCAGAAGAGGTCAAAACTCCAGCAACTCTTGTAGTATAAAGAACAACTTGTTGTTGCTCTAATTTAGACAAACCTTTGTGATGCGATGACCACATGCCAGAGCCTAACTGATGTTAAGGTCATTGCTCTTCCTCTAGAGAGCAGAGAGCTACTACATTATAACTCTGAGCACAGTACTGTGGCTGGGATATAGCCACAGTACTGCATAATATAGTTTACATTACACCTAAGGTGAGGCAAATATCTTCTTGCTTGTACAATTTGTAAAACTCTGCAAATTACATTCTAAAGTATTTAAAGTATTTCATAATAAAGTAAAGTATATGCAAAGCAGGAAGCCATGAAGAAGAGCTACCAAATGTCAACATATAAATCACACAAATCTCAAAATGTAGCTCTGAACTGTCAAACCTCCCTTCTAACATATGTAGATCTGCAAACATAAAGATTTCCTTTGATTTGATTTTAGGGGCATGGAAAAATGCTACACGTCAAGGTTAGATAGAGCGGGGCACTACCAAGATACATATACAGTAAATAAATGAAAAATGACTCACTGGACTTGAGAGCTGAGGAATTGACTTCAATCTCTCCTCCTGCGATTGGCTGGAAGACAGAGAGCTCGGATTGGTAGAGGTCAGGGCTGGGGGCTAGGCTTGTGTTAGCCACACCCCTCTGCTTGGCTTCCTGCTCCTCATACACTGCCATCAGCTAAAAAGAAAAAAAAACACACAAACACACACAATGTAGCTGGTTATTTGTTTTATTTATTCTACTCTTTTCATCCATTAGGAACAGTATTTCATCAGAGTGGAGCAGAAGGGACTCTGTTCAAATATTCTTATATAACTCCACTCACAGTCACTCCAGGTTTTCTATTTGCTACTCCCTACTCGCTCTCCACTCACACCAAAAGAAAAGTCACTTCAGTTTGCTTCGTTCTGTGCCATTCACCTGTATTATACAGTACAATGCAAAGCTACATTTAGAGGTAACATACAAAATCGAGCAAAAAAATGCTAACAGAAGCCATCAGATTCACATGGACCCTAAGCAACTAGAGACTGACATGTCTTACCTACTTACTACTAAAACTTGAACTATATGTTATCAACAGCTAAAAGACAGACTGCAATACACCCCACTGATTACATTTCTTTAACACAAACACTGTGTTTAGAAAATTGTGTGAGGCTTCGTTTGTACAAGCAAACAATTTCTGTGTTACCTTGTGGATGAGGACCCTATAGAGGACGTCCAAGGAGCCCAGCATTCCTGTGACCTGTGTATGTGTGTCTGCTGTTTAACAACTGCCTCCATTCGTGTCTCCCCTTTGCGTGTGCGACACCCTGCTAGCTCTATATAGTGGAATCCCTATCTATTGAGTATTGCACTGAGTCTGCGTTTAGCCTAACATAGCACAGAGCTTGTCAACACAGTGTTCTAGGGGCCTCCACGTAAAAGCTGAATAGACCTTCCTGTGTGTGTGTGTGTGTGTGTGTGTGTGTGTGTATGTGTGTGTGTGTGTACGTGCATGTATGTGTGTTTCGTGTCTATAGTGGCCAAGAGTAAAGAAAGGGGACTTTGCCAGTAAAGCCAGAGGCTTCCTGCTACACTGGAACCCACAAGTGTGCAACATACTCTCACTCATACAGACATGAGCATACACATGCATGCTACCAACGGGCATAAACCATATGAAAAGTGTGCACTCGAATGCATTGCACTCACAGATGTGAGTCACTGCACTGTTATTTGCTGGCTGTCTCTTCGGCACAAGAAAGCAAAAAACAACAAAGCCAACATTATGAAAATGTAATTCCAAAACGTAAAGTGATGCCAACACTTTAGACTAAAAGCTTACGCAGGAGTATAGAGAGCTCCAGTGACGGCATCTTTTTTTCAAGGCCAACCTGATGATTAGAGCAGATTTTCACTAGAAGTTTCTTCATCGAGTTTTTGATAAATTAGGCTCTTGTTGCTCTCTCTCTCTCTCCCCCCTCAATCCTTCTCTAGGTCTTTCTCTCCCACCCCCCCAAAAAAAAGCGTGGAAGTGAGTGTTGAGGCACTTATTCTCAAAGGCGTCTCCTCGATCCACTGTGGCTTGGATTGTACCTCATTTATACATCGCTTTAGACAAAAGTGTCTACCAAATGAATAAATGTAAATGTAAAAGCGCCATAGTTATACTGAAACATTTAGTTTAGCAAGATAATTACACATAAGTATTAACTTTTCACTGCATTTGAACCACATATAACATTAGTAGCTAAATGCAAAAATCAAAGACCTCAGTGGGACATTTCTTGTGTGTTGTAGCTGTAGATGATTATTATTACACATAAATATGGTCAAATGAATCTTCGTGTTCTTGTATGACCCTGCTGGATTTAAAAAAAACGAATGTTTTCCTTCAGATTCCATTATACCCATGTAAAGTACTTTTTTAATTATTTTCAAAGTGTGTATATCTGTGTGTAGATATACATAACATATATGTGCACTTTCTTTCCAGCATAACCTGACCAGGAAGAGAGCAGAACAGTATCGAGTTATATAATATCGCACCTTTCTCACCCTCTCATCCATATCTCACTAACTATTCAGCAGAAGCGATGCCTCTCAGTCTCTCACACATTCATTCTGTCACACTCCCTTCTTCCATCTAACACACATCTTTCTCAATGTCTAGTTCTATCTTCCCTCTGATAACAAACCTCATCTGACTTTTCTGCTTTTTCCGTCTAACTTGCTTGTCGTTTCTTGCCTTCGCTTGTTCTCTACACTTTCCTCATCCCTTATCCCCTCTTCTGTCTCAGTACTAAATTAACATCCTTCTGTCAGGAGTATAAAACCTTGTTTTAGATGTTACCAAGGCGCTTTAACTTGATGATGATGAGTTAGTGTCACTTTTCAGTCAAGCTGCTTTGGTGCAAACCTTTTACAACTATTGTCCAGCAGCTACCTGCAGAGATGGTAATTAAGCAGACAAGAAAGAAAGGGGGATACAGAGATGGAGATGGGAAGATGATATAAAAGAAATACACATATTTAATTTTTTTAAAAACAGCTTACATTCTCATCCAGTTTCAGTAAATCTGTCTGTTAGAGAGAGTAGAAGAAGACTAATAGCTTTGAGATAAATACACAGAGAGGGGTGGCAGAGACTCTTAAAAAAGAACATCTAAAAGAACGACAGGAAGAAAAATGGGTAGACAAACAATTCAACATAGCCTTGCTGGGTCTCTTAAAAAGTAGTGGTGGAAAGAAAGGAAAGACAGCCAGATGAGAGAGGGGAGGA
Source organism: Macquaria australasica (assembly GCA_005408345.1). Taxonomy (NCBI): domain Eukaryota; kingdom Metazoa; phylum Chordata; class Actinopteri; order Centrarchiformes; family Percichthyidae; genus Macquaria; species Macquaria australasica. Next base: position 126,841 of record SEMN01000246.1, on the reverse strand, counting down.
CTTTGCCTCTGTTCTCTTTGACAGGGGACTCAAGGACCTGCCAAACAAAATGAAACCGCAGCCTGAGCATGAGAGGGGGGGGCAGAAAGGTGAGACTGCATAGAGCGAAAGCACACAGAGATAAAGAGAGAAATGGCCGTTGAGAATGTGAAAGACAGAAGCTTAGAGAGAATGATAATGATAATAATGAGGAGGACTGACAGATGTGCTGTACTGTAAAAACCTTAGGGATGTCAGAGAGTAAGAGAAAAAAAGAAAACCTGAAACTTGAGATTGTCTGAGAGTGTCACTGTGTCAAGTGCTAGTGCAATGATGTGTCCATTTTCAGGAAAATGAAAAGTTACATGCTGCCAACTCTGTCTCTGTTCCTCTTACAGCACAAACCTTTTTTTTTTCTGAACTCAAGACTAGTGCCTTATTGTAAGCTTACGATACATTTCCAAGTATAGTAGACACCAAATTCAGTCTCTAAGCAATAAGTTACTTGTTACTTTTCGCAATCGAGCACTGCTACCGGTGTGCGTCTCCGTCATGCTATAATATGTAACATTTAACCTTCTCATCAACTATCCTGTCAACAACCTCGACAGACTCAAAGATAAAGATGCTAGTACACTTCAGAATTTTTTTTGTTTTTCAGTTTCATCTTGCTGTCAAAACACACATTTTACTTTGATCGTGTTGCTGACAACCTCATGTAGAAATGCCTTTATCCATCTGTGAGCTTGAATGCTTGAGCTCAAAAATGCATCTGAGCAAGGAAGGCTTCATTTTGTCTACACATGGGTTTGGAAAGAAGTACAAAACAAAGAGAGACCATGGCACAAACCATATGAAAGTGTCATTTTGCTGTGATTCTCTGTTCAGGTAAAAAAAAATTATATATATATATATATATATATATCTCCTACTCTTAGGGAGGTCAGAGGTCAAGTTCAACCACAAATGGCAATGCTGTGGCCAGTTGAGTTTGAGTGTCTAGCTTAAGGACACTTCAGCAGTATAGATGGCAGTTTTGGGGTTGACCGCAGCTTGTAAAGATGTCCATACACACAGCATCCCTCCTCTTGAATTTATCATGATGTTTCCTTAGAAATATATATTACTTACATGTGTTTTTGTGTCAAAACGATTTTATAAAAACAAACTACCACTGAAACCAGTTTAAGCAAGTTTGGGACTTTTGCTCCTTACACTGTCCTAGTATGTTTTGCCAAATTACAACAATGTCCATGACCCATTTGTTTGTCAAGTTAGTTCAGCTTTAATTAAAAGCACACATAGGAACCCAGAGGTTAAACGCTAAAACTAGCTAAATCTTTCCCCTGAAGATTACTTCGAAGCTCTCTCTCCATCCCATCCCTTCTCCACTCCCCATATTTATCGATACACTGTGGTCAATATAAAGTTTACACAGGTTATCTACGACAAGTGGAAGTTAATGGGAGGTAAGTTAGTGTGTGTGTTGAACTACGTGACCTGAGAGCCTGAATCTATCAAAGGTCTTACCCAACATGCCAACATTTCGACCCAAACACCACCAATACACTGATGCATGATGCATTGGTCCAGTTTGTGAGTTTTAAGTCTTGGATGCCTGTAACATTGAGCAGTTAAATTTGAAAGTTACAAATTCTTCAAAAATTCTAAAATTTCAAAAAATATATATATTTTCATGTTGCAACTTAGGCTGTATTCAGACCAAATCAGGCGCTGCAGCAAAAACGCCAGTCGTGTGTTTAGGCTGCGGTGGTGGGGGCCGACGGCGAAAAGTTAAAACAGAATCAACTTTTGGGGAAACACAACCGATATCATTCTGCAGTGGCCAATCACATTACTTTGGACATATATTGTGTACTGTATATCATCAAATATTAACGTATGGGGCCAGGGAATGACACACGCATTCAGCTAACGCTAGACCTTTAATCTACAGACAGACTCACCACGCTGCCGGTCTTTTCAAATGGCAAAAAAGACATAATTCAATCATTATCTTTGTAAATATCAACATGATTTACCAGAGAACAGCCCACAGTGTTACTGATGTTTAGCTAACTTACATAATTAACATTAATTGACTACAGCTGATCAAATCTAAACTAGAGAAGCCTGCTAACAGCAATAATTCTGCCCTTGATTTTATGGCGGCAGGAAGGACATGAGGCCATTAAAATCTTTTTTTAATTCCTTGGCTCACTCACCAATAAACTGATATTTCTGCAAAGCTGCAAATGATATGCTGCATGTCCGAAAGTTTGTCTGTGTCTGTGTGTGTGTGTGTGTGTGTGTGTGTGAGTGAGTGAGTGAGTGAGTGAGTGAGTGAGTGAGTGAGTGAGTGAGTGAGTGAGAGAGAGAGAGAGAGAGAGAGAGGTTGAAAGGATGGAGAAGTGCAGTGTTGGTTCTTTCCTTTTATTGAAATTAAAAGAGCACATGAAATTGAGATAGGTAGATTAATAGCAGTTCAGGATTTAAGTGCATAACATGGCAACAGTGCGTGCACACACACACACACACAAACATCTTTTTTCACATCATACCCTTTATAATCGGGTCGATTAGGGTCTGATTGATTAGTTTGGAGTGGATCAATAAAGTGCTACAATCAGCCAAATGCATGAGCATACACACAGCTCACAGACTCTTTCTCTCTGTCTCACATACACAAAACAATCTTTAAATATGCTTAAGCTATCTGTACACCACTGAGCTTTGATTTCCACTCATGACCACTTACCATAAAAAAATCTATGATGTTCAAGAGTGTGTGCGCGTGTGTGTGCTTTGGCGTTTTATGCAGTCAGCAATATCCCTAGCAATGAGCACTCCATCACCATAACCTTAACAACAAATTGAGAGGAGGAGGTGGCCACACATGATGGCACCTGTCCATCATGTGTGGAATGTGTATGTGCAAGTGGACATGCTGTCTTTTACAGATTATTTTATAGGCTGGTTACAACTGGCTCAGCTGGTTTTGGGTGTGATATAGTAGAGGATTGAGGGACGGTAAGATGGTGTACTGAAATAACAATTTTTTAGTTTTCTCCCTGCAAAATATGCTAATTTACTCCCAACTGTGCTATTTCTGCTTTTCGTGTTTCCTTTTCATTAAAAAACAATGTTATTAATGAACTCCAATGATCTGACTACAACAATAAATTCAGGATAATGAATGTGTCTTCCAGGTTCAAAATCACAAAGCTCTTACTCTGATGCAACTGTTCCTCATAAGAAAGAGACCAGGTTTGATCACTCAGTGACACACACACACACACAAACACACACACACACACAAAATGGCAGTGGATAGACTGACAGCACCACCTAGCTCTACACAACAGAAGCTGCATCTGAAGAGCATCTTGAAGCCACCGGCGACCCCCCAGATCCTCTACTGTCTGTTACTGTGTGACCCATGTGTTTCCAATTTAAACAAAAGAACTGTTTTCTGCCTGTGAGAAGCAAAGGAAGAGGAAGACAAAGAGCTTCAATTACTTTGTTATTATCTGTCTGTATACCTGTCTGCCTCTCTCAGCTCAAAGGAAGACAAGCTGTACGGAGTAGCAATGCCTTCACGCCCTGTGGTATATGCAGAATGTTTTGAACTCCATGCTGTGTTTTTGAACTATGGTGCTACACTGCTCAAGCCCAGTGAGCCGCTTCCTACCAGCATGTCGTCATTCCCCTCTCTGCCCTTTTGATGTAATGCCAAAGTAAAAAAAAAAGGCATTTTATGTCTCATGACATAATTTTGACGCAGCTCTTTGTGGTGCACCCATAAAAGAAGTCAGTGCAGTGTTGCTAATCTGGCAGGATAAGGTCACTCGGGCAGGCATATAGGCACTCTGTAAAGCTAGCATGAGAAGTCTCGCACATTTCTGTGTGATGCCCATAAAAATAAGTGTGTAGATCACAAAGAGAATTTGAATGAACCCTGAGGCAGGTCAATTCTTCTCTGCTAGGCTATGTACAAGTTGGCCTTTTTGTCTTTCATCAGCAAATATTCCTGCTTAGCCCTGTTTCCCCCTCTGGCTTTACTTTGCGTCCTCTCTTTTGCTTCATCTCATTTCCCCCTCCCTTCTCTTGCCTTTACTCTTCTCCGGTTGCCACCTTTCTTCATGATTTTGCTTCCTCTCATTTACCCTGCCTCCTTTTGCTTCTTTTTCTCTCCTGCTCCTGCTCTTCCTCTTCTTTCCCTTGGCTTTCCCTGTCTCTTCAGCTGTCCCCCTCTCCCCTCTGAGTTGTTGTGGTCCGTACAAATCAGCTGATGTAAATCATCATGTTCCAGCACTTTGCTCTATTGGATACACCCACAAAGCAACAGAGAGCTTATCGATTAACACATGAATCTGATACACCCGCGCTCACTCTCTCAGTCTCAATACTCTTAATCTCACTATTTTATTCTGTCATGTTTTTCTGTTCTCCCTGTCTCCCTTTTCTCTCTTGTTCTATTCCCTTGTAATCTCTTAAGAGTCAAACATCAACAACAATGGATTTATGTACAGATTGGAAAACACACTTTACACAAAGGGATACAAAAGCACACATAGAACAGGGACAAAAACCTTCACACACACACAGACACACACATATCTCTGACAATGACCTCTTCGCCGCAAACGATCCATCGCCTTGGTAATCAATAATCAGGATGGTGTTGTCTCCGTATAGAGAATATGGATGAATGAAATTCACCTGCTCAGCAGTTTAAAATGTTTGTGTAGGTTGGTGTGCGTGTGTGTGCTGGCCCTCTATTGATCTCCAGTCACCTTACCTCTCAGTAGAGCATGAGAAATCCAGACAAGACAGACAGGAAGAAAAAGATTAATGGGGGGGACAGAAATACTGTGGGGAATGAGAAACACAGACATAAAGACAGAGAGAGAGAGAGAGAGGGTCACAGACATACAGTGCAGACTGTGACACACAGACAGCAAGATAAAAACACTAAAAGATATCATATGGACATATTATTGAGAGATAGAGAAAGCAGAAACAATTTCAACTGTCAAAAGTAGCGCACCCTCCATCCGCACCAGCAGTACAACTGTTCAGTGACTTTGTGAACTTCACACAGGCAGAACTTCAGTGTCTGTCACACAGCCAAAATATAATGACAACTTCTGTTTCCTCAGTCATGCAGATAGTGTGTGTACTTGCCTGCATCCATACTTGCGTGTGTGCGTGAATGTTTGTGTGTTTAAGTCCCTGTATTCATACATATATGTATGTATGCTTGTGTCTGAGGAAGAATATCTGTGTATGAGCATGTGTGTGTGTGTGTTAACCATCTACCGCTGCCTCCCTGAGGCTGTGTGTAGACCACACTTGGCCATATGGAACAGCATTATGGAGACACACAGTGGCACAGATGGACACATTCTGTGCAGGCCATATTCTCAATGATCCACCAGTAGCGGTCTGAACGACAGCACTCATAAACCAGAGGAGCCCATTAACCAGAGGAAACAGCACAGGCTCCACCCACTGGGAAGAAGGGAGTAAATGGGTAATCATGAATCAAATCAGTTTTTCAAGGTAGATATATTAATCACAAATTTTGGGGGAAATGGTGAAAGGAAATGAGATTTGGAATCATTATTATGCTAATGAAAACTTTTGATAAAAATGGAAAATGTAAAAATGTCGCAGAAGTCAGAAGTTCTGTTAGATTCTATACGTAGCGGCTTTGCCTCATAATGACTTGACTTGAAGGTTACTCTGGGCATTGAAGGGTGCTAGCAAACTCAAGCCTGAGAGATGTTTTTAATACTGTCTACACTCATTGATATAAATGGGGTGGACAGAATACCAGAAACTAAGAATGTATCTGATGTATTGAAATGACAGCTGAAGGCTACTAAATTTGGCACACCTTATTCTTCACAAGCTCCAAATACTGAACCTCCTGGTTCAAAACTATTAAGTTTAAAATGTAAATTATTGATCTGACGTGAATAAAAGTTTAACTGGGAGAATGCGACTACTGAAACTGATGTGACGCGATCAGCTAGAATGTTTTAGCAGAGAAGATGTATCACTCTGTTGGTGTGGTACTACAAAAACACAGCAATTGTACAGTGGTGCTAAAGATCACAAATGATCTTTAGCCAAGTACAGACACCAGTTTGCAGACAGCACACAAACCCGGTACAGCCAAATTTAATTTTGGATTCTCCTCCAGTTACTTACTGAATTAATGTTAATTAGCAGCTGATATGACCCGTACCCGAAAATGTTTGTCATTTTAACCAGCAACAGCATCGGTCAGCGACGGCAAAAAATGAGAAGCGGCTCCATGAAAGTTTAGCAAATCTATGTTTTTTGCCAACCCTGGTGTCAAAACGGTGCGCCCAAATTCAAAGCACTCGCATATGCAGTGAAATGCTCACACTGTAGAGAAAGGAGAGTGCAACACTAGCAGGCAGAGGTGGACAAAACACAGTAAAGAAAGGGCCGGCACCGGAACGGGTTTAATAATATATGTCCGCATCGACCATAACGATGAATCAATAACTGTATTCATCCATTAGAACAGACAATAGCTCCGTTTACATGGATCCTAATATTCCACTAATAATCAGAATAATAGCCCAATAAGAATAAAAATGCCTCATGTAACCACCACAATCGGAAGAGACTGACCTGATCCAACCCGATTGGAAGGAATTTTCAATCGGGTTGAGGCATGTTTGCCCCACGTGAGGGTAACATTAGGTGACGTGAACGAGTTTCCGGGAGGGACAGAAACATGACGGCAGCAAAACAAAACTGGTCTGTGACTCACTTTAAAAGATTTAAGGATCATTGAACGCCTCGATGGTCGAAAGGCTTGAAACGAGTTCAAACAAGTGTTTGAAAAGATGAACGAAGCCTTCTTCTGTTAAATTGCCAGCAGATTAGAAGCTTCACAGTGGACAGAACCACTTTGCGCATGTCAAAAGAGTTATATTCTGATTAAATGCTTCAGGCATGTAAACGCGCATCTTATCAGAGAAAAACATTTTTTATGGACCTTGCTTTGTAAATTGGGGTATTGTCACGTTGAAACAGAAAAGGGTGCATAACTACCGTAATGTCTAAGCTGTTAATGGTTTCCTGATGTTAAAGCACTATGCATTGAACCTTTAAGAGTTGCCAATGTTCAAACCAATGTCAAGGTTTAGTCTACAGCTCTCACATCCCCTGATGGCTCATTTATCCAGCCTTCCTTTCCTTCCTCCTCTCCTTTCTTTCCAACATCTTATCTCATTCAATTGGCTCTCCACATAACAATGGATGTCTGAGTGGCTTTTGAAGTAGGATTTGCTGTCTGTCAGATGTGACTGATTAGGCTACACACACACACTCATTCACGCCATGTTCTCTCCCACATACATGCAAACACAGTTTCACACTCGTACACACGCGCGCAAGCGCGCACACACACACACACAGTGTTTTGATGGTGATTATCTGAGGATTAACATGTCAAAACGCTAAGCAGTAATAACTGTCAGCTGACAGTCCTAAACCTGGATCAATGCACTACACACATACATCCATGCATATACACACAAAAACACACACAAATTAAGAGAATAGATTGTACCACACCTACTACTGGTACATGTATTGTTAGCTTTCTCAAGAGGGGCTGATAAAATGAGCGGAACACATGATTTCAAATTGTTCTTAAATGATCCTTGATTTTTTTTAAATAGATAGCAATAAATAGACTAATTCCTTTATTCCCTTATACTTTTAAAATTTTGAAAACTTTAAACATGTTTGTTGGAGGGTGGCTGTCCTGTTCTATACAAGGAGGATTGCTTGGCCATTCACATGTCTATAATCTATAACCACTTTGGGGATTATGGGGTTAATTGTTGAAAGGTTGTCTCCTGACCACCAGACAGCTTATCTGCTTCACAGCTGAAGGAGAACAATCAATCTCACCACATCACTTCAAACCAGTGCAAGCAAGAAATACTTTCAACACCAGTAACTATTTCTACACAAGAAGGAATAACTTTCACTTTAAATTTCAAACCAATAAATTCTGTCAATTGAAAAACTGAAAAAGATGACTTAATCCATCACCCTAAAGCAGCTTCAAATGAGGTATTCTGGAGCGTCTCCTGTAAAGCTAAACTGAACATCATATAGTCCTAAAGAGTCTATTATATTTTACAGGTGTTCATGTTGTCTGTGTGCATGATTAGACTGATTTGAGAAACAACACTGTCTTTCTTCATATTTTTTAGTGTTTGTCAAATGTCATTGATTACTACAATGTGATCAAACATTATGCAACATCAACTAGAATCCTAAAAAATGTGTGATACGGTATGACTTAGTGTTGTCATATTGGTGAAATTTCGAGTTAAGTTTCAAATATTGAGTACCATGTTTGATACCACAGACACACAAGTAAAACATATCATTTGCTTATGTTTTATTATGTATAGTGTAGTGTCTAACTCACTAAACTCACTAAATGTTATTCTGACCATAGTGTTCTTCTAGTAACTTTTAAACTGTCATGTCTGTGAAGTGGTAGAAGTCTTGTCTTTTACATCTTTGAATTTGTACGGGATTTACATCTGAAACAAATGATTACATGCCAAGCCTAGCATTGGCATAAAAAGAATTTGTGCAGATAGGGAAATTACAAAATGAAGTCTTTCACAATGAGAATACAGACTGTTGGCAACAACAATGTGACCTAGAGTTTAACCTAAATTATCTTCCCTGTTTCTATCTCTTCCTATGTCGAGCTGTGTAACCTAATTCAGTCTATTCATTTGTGTCTGCAGATGCTCCAGTTATAAAGTGTGTGTGTGTGTGTGTGTGTGTGTGTGTGTGTGTGTGTATGAGTGAGTGTGAGGAAGGGAGAGAAAGAAAGAAAGAGGGAGATACGGAGATAATATGTTTAGGGGTTTAGTGGTAATGTGTGCTTAGCAGTACGTGAGTGTATGCATGCACAAGCATAACACGCTATCATTCATATTAAACATACATGCTAACAGGATAACTGCACTGCCCATGTCTGTTTTGGGGTATATCCGGCCCATGAGTCTATGTAGAAGCCTAAACTTCTTTCTTCAGTGGTGTCAAAGTTCACACGGGACACCCTTTACTTGTATTTCGCATTATTCCCCATGGAAAGATATTGCTACTGGATGGATCCAACAGTCGTAAAAATATATGTGTACTTTAAAACCCGTGCTTCTAGCTGGTTTTCAACTGTCTCATAGCAACAGCATGTAAGATGACCAGGTCCTCGCTCAAGCATCTGCTGAGTGCTATCAGCCAAAAATAAAGATGTTCCATGTCTTCATACTTTCTTTGAAAATATTCAACACTATCTTATACTTGGCAGCATAGCTGAGCTTAACTGCAAGTCCAAGCTGACTTGTGACCATAGGTTTAGGGACAAAATGAGGCTGGATGGGTGGAGACCGGGGGAAAAAAGAAGGCAGAACAAATGTTTCTGAAACAGAAATGAACTCAAATTGTATTACGGGTTTAAAACAACGAATTGTGCGTTAGGTTATTGTCTTTATTGTCTTGCCAAGATGCACTTGACAAATATTAGACTAGGTTTAGGCTTAAGTGAATTTGTTACCAAAACTGAAAGCTAAGAAACAGTCAATGCAAACACCTCCATTTCTCTCTCTTGCTGACTGATTCTTCATATTTTACTTCTCCCACCCCTCCATCATACTGTCTTACCTCCACCTCCTCAAGGTGAACGGTCCCTACTCAGGGAACTGATGATCTGCATGCATGCGCGCGAATGTGTGCGTGTGTGTATGTATGTGTGGGGGGGTGTGGGGGGGGTGTAGGGGTTAGGCAATTAAATGAGCCTGTTATCATCACTCACACATTCAGGGACAGGTTCACTCTCTATAAAGCTCTCACCGCCCAGAACATTACTCTGTCAATGTATGTAAATCTTTCTGCTAACTGCTAGTAGCTTTGTGTGTGTGACACACCCACCCACCCACCCACACACACACATCACAGACTGCTTTTCTTTCTAAAAGGTTGACATGAGAGGTGGTCCTTCTAACATCTCTATGATTGAGGTGAAGAGTAAAGCTCATAGCCAACACAGAGTGAATACATTAGTCTTCCTAAAAGATCATATCTCCTATTCACAAAACCATGAATCAAATCCATCTTGACACTAAATGAAGTGTACTTAAAAGGGACAATCCACTTTAATACAGATGACACACTGCCAAAAGCAGAGCTGCAAAATGTCTCTAGATGAAGTTTCTGATTAGCCTACAATCTCTCAGGTAGATTTCAACACATTTTCTTGGAACAGCCTGAGGTTCGCTGCAGTACAAATGCATACCTTCAAAGACTTAAATGGCTATGACTTGAGGTTTTTAAGTCATTAGATCAAGCAGCAAATGATACTGTCCCAGTGTAACCACAATGAACTACAGAATGAGACTGGCAGGTCTTCAGAGGTTCCATGTAAGGGATTTAAAAGCTGTTTTTCACCCATACAAATCTGCATGCTGTCATAATCTCAGCTGATTTGACTGTTCTCATACGTTGAAAAAGAATTTAATTATTTCTTATGATCTCTCATTTCGAGAGCAATCAGTTCTTTTCACTAGGTTATAGCTTGTAAGATCCCTTGTGATTTCTGATGACTGGGGGTGAAACGAAGTTCATTTTTATGAGGAGTTTTAGATTCTGTTGAATATCTTTTATTAACTCAATATGTTAAAATTGATATGATTGATTTTAGACAATTAATTTACATATGAACTAATTCTACATGCTTAGATTGACAATTTTATATCCATTTATTTTTGTCATTATACATTGTGTATTTACATTTGAATGAATTCTCCATTCTTGGACTGAAAATAATGGCAGAGACTGACATGTTGCCATCATCTGGAGCACACAAAATATATTCAACAGAATCTAAAATGTCCAATACGGCAACAGAAATGTCATACCATCAATTCAAACACAAAGCTTTTTTTTTCTTAATCCCTGAAAATGTGATTAGAGGTTTGTACCACATAGTCAAGGTTGTTGTAAGCAGAGAAGAGAGAAAGAAAAAGAGAAAGAACAGACAGAAAAAAGAACAATGAACGTGGGCTCAAAATGTGAGCTACTACTCTACTACTCCTAAACCTAATGGCTTTTTTTTCTTTTTTCTTTTTTGCTTTTCCCTGTTATCATTCTGTCCATAACACCTGATTTTCCTGTGTGTGTCTGTCCACACCGTCTGACCAACACACAGGCATATGATGGACCAATTCTTAGTCATCAGGTCATTTAGTCTATCCCCAACGAACCACCCATTCAGGCACTTCATTAGGATAATTCATCAGCACAATGAATTCAAGAGGAGGTGGACTTCATAACAATAACAATTAGTAACACACACACAGTTTCATCCAGCAATGTGTATCCATCTATTCTAGGTGGGCCCCAGGTGCAGCTGTGTTTTCTTAATTAAGAGCCAAGGTCCATGAAGACTACAGGCTTCATCGTTTATTATATTCATAATTAACCCTTTCACTTTCACCCTCTCTGCCTCTCTCTTTGTTTCATTTCAATCACTCTGTTAACCCTTTCTCTATCACTTAGAATCAATCTTCCATATCCTGCTGGTTGGCTGCCTCATGCTGTCACCTCATGCCCATCTCACACACTGTCACCATTAACCCCACATCTGTCTTTATTTCACCATCTCTTCCGCAATTCTTTAATTACCATGCCTCCCTCTGTCTTTCATTTTATTCTCTCTAGCAATTAACCCCTTTCTCTCTTGCACCATCCCGCTTCTCCTCTTTTCACATGCTCTTACAAATTGCACCTATCTGTCTCGTTCTCGCTCTCTTAATGCTCTCATTCCCGTCGCCTCTCTCTCTCTCTCTCTCTCTGGCCTTCTGTCTCATCCTCCCTCCTAGTATCCTCTCTCTCTCTCGCAAGCGCCATTACTCAATTAACCCCCCTGGTTCCTGGCTATGGGTCAACATATGTATCAGGTCTGGATCACGTCCGTATGTGCCTTTGACAAATGAAAAGTCCACACACACACACACACACACACACACACACACACACACACACGTGTGCACACTAAGGTGTGACTCAAAAATGATTGGATTCATTAGAGGAAAGAGTGAAAGAAAGAGGCGCATGGTGAAGGGGAAGTAAGGGGGTGAGAGGAAGCGGAGGGGTGGAGGCCGAGGCATTACTAAATTCTTGTAGAGGTCTCAGGACACGGTGAGAGAAGAGCTATGTTTAATGAAAAGATATGAAAGAGAGAAGCCAAGGCAGCACAAAAAGCCAGGAAAGAGGAGACATGGAGGAGGAAGAGAGGACAGAGCAGATGAGAGGATAACTACTGTAAAGAGGGAGAGCTGAGATGGAGGGTGGGTAGAGCAGAGGGATAAGGTGAAGGTGAAAGGGAGCATTTAGGTTCATTATGGTGAGATCTCACTGTTGTCTCCTCTTTATCCTGTCATAATGAGCAACCTCTCCACGTAACACAGATAATGATACATGAGCCCAGCCTGGATAACCTTTAGGAAAAATGTCCATTAATTGGAAACTCTTGAGGCAAAGCCCCATGTATCTTAAAATGCCGGTTCATTGTAATGTTTAAAGCTGCCATAGTGGACAGTGGTTATTTTGATATTTTTCATTGTTGGATTATTGAACACATTTATCTATTATTCACTAGATATACTTTTAATTTACTTTTTTCATACAGTCCATTTTCATCCTTGTCCGTATAGTTTTCAATCTTTTGCAATCAGCTAATTGACACCACAATTAGAAAAAAGGTAAAGAAAGTATCAATAAATCAATCGCACGCACAATCAGCATTATTACCATACTAACTGCACAGCTACAGGTTGTTGCATGCACAATTTAGCATGCATTTGCATTGGTTTGTATTTGGGTTAACTACCTCAAACACTGCAAACATGGCATTTCCCTGCATCAGATATAGCGTGTCAGTCGTTGCTATTCAGTTATATACCACGCTTTCTGTTTCCTCTTCTCTGTTAATTAGTAACTGAGAAGCAAGATACACAGTTCTGTTTGAATTAGACTGCGCCGATGAATTAACTGTATCAGCCAGTTTAACGTGATGAGTGTCCATCCAAGCCTTCAAGGAATTAGACTGCCCCATTCATATGCATGTGTGCGCGCCACCGTGCACATGCGTACACACACCCACAGACACAAAGACAAGAATGCGTGCATTTAGCAGATGGCTGGTGGTTAAGAGAGTGTGAATGATAAAATCTCCCCACTATTCCATCGCCTTGCCCATTATTCCACTCCACTGCTCTTGAAGAGAGCGAGGGTGTGTGGGTGTGTGTGTATTCACAAGTATATTTGTGAGTGGATCTTTCTGCGTGCATTTCCATCTCCATGTGTCTGTGTTGAAGTGAAACCATCTACTCACGTCACTCATGTCGTAAATGAACAATATTAAAATTAAACCATTAAATTACAACATAAAAACAGCCATTTAATTGAGTTTTGCCCTATTCCAATTTTATTGGTTCTACCCATCATGTGTGACGGGTTGTAAGCAATCAAACTAATGGAAGACTACGAACCTATTCAAAATGTGCCACACGAGTTATATTGTATTACCCATCTGTGTGTGTGATCATGTAAAACATGACATAAATGTAACACATGAGGCTATGCGGCATTAAAGGTTATGTTTGAAGTCATTGTGGTCTTAATGAGTTATGCGGTGTAAAAGAAAAAGACATACAGATGGAGGTGGCAGGTGTCAGCAGCATTTCGACAGATGACTTACTGGAATCACACACACCCATAAAGAGCTCATTGCACACGCCAATAACTGTACGTACAATATACACACACACACACACACAATTAGAGTTTACTGACAAATAAGGTTTAATATCAAAAAAGGCACTACCCTGCTCTGACTGCAGCCCATACCCTGAAACAAACAAACACACACACACACACACACACACACACAAAATCATGGTTATTATACAGACTGACACTGTAAATCCGTGCTGAAGATATCATCTAGCAAATAATATATCACTAAAAGCTAATAATGCAGCGACACTGTCATGGTCCACGAAGGACTCGTGTTTGGACTCTATATTTTGGTTTTGTTTCCTGTTTTATTTTGAAATCCCTGTTCTTGTTTCCTTGTGTACCTTGTTATTTCCTGTCTTTGTTTTCCCTCCAGTTTGGATTGTTTTCACCTGTGTCTTGGTTCTCACCTGTTTCTGTTTCCCTCGTTAACTCCTTACCTATATATACCGGTCCTCTCCTTTTGTTCTCTGTCGCGTCATTGATGTTCAGTAAAGGGTACTCTGTTAATATATGTTGACTGTCAGTGTACCGCAATTTACCAATGAGGCCGTAGCCTCATCAAATATAATTCACAATTCGGCTGATAGCTGATATCTTGGCCCTTAAGAAAGATAAGGTTTATGGTCCCTCTACCAGATACACCTTCTCACACACACACACACACACACACACACACACACACAAGACAACCCATCAATGAAAACTAACACATATGATTACTATATAATGAAAAATGTCAGGCTACATAAAGAAAATGACAAAGGAATGACATCTGAGTCACACATACAATGGACAGGCAGAGGACTTTATGGCTCTTGTACCCTTTTTGAAGGACTAGGAAGAGCAAGTACACATATTCATACATGGCAGTGTATGGTAAGAAAGAACCACTGGAGATTAGGACAACAATAGACCATTATGCTATGGCGTCCACTTGCTGGAAGTAGTGTCCATAGCAGGTTTCTGTTGGTACACATACATTTAATGAGAGAAGATGATGAAACTGAAAAATTAGGTTTATATGATGCTGGATGACATTGTGTTACAATGTCATATCATGCTATAATGATGTTTGTAAGACTGTTTTTTACTATGATTTCAAAATTTGAAGAGAAAGTTTGGACAAATTAATGTTTTTTTGTCCTTGACCTGAAAAACTGGGACCGGAAAACAACTTGTGTCCACACTGACACTTTAAGATTTTAGAAGTGTGACAGACACAGGCCGGGTATTCCACTTGTTCTAAGCAGGTTACACCTCAGTTCTGTTGCTTTCATTCTCTGCCGTGACTTATACTGTGTTTTATTATAGCCAAAAACAGATTGAACAATGACTGATATTGGGGGGGGGGGGGACCAAGACAGGCAAAAAACAATTCCCCCAAAGCTACACCCCAAGAAACACACTAGGGGAACATATATCCCACCTCCTACACACAAAGACATCCAAAGGAAACCAGTGCAATGTGTGAAAGCAATAAGCAGCACTGCTTTCTTTAGTGGAAGGTCAATATTATTCTCACCATTTGGCCACTTCATATGGAGGGCTGAGGGGGCAAAGGTGGCTAGAATACTGTTAGTATTGCATGACCATACCGTGTGTGTGTGTGTGTGTGTGTGTGTGTGGGCATGTGTGTGTATGTTTGTCCTTCCTGTTCATTCACTTAACCTTTGCAAGCTGACATCACACTTTAAAAAGAAAATATGTCTGAACTCGGTTGCCCTGAAAGATCTATTGATAAATATGATTAAAAAAAGCTGGAAAAACAGCAAGACTAGAGAAAAAAGATTATGTTTTCACAATGTATTTTCAATGTATCTTCATTCATCTAAAAGTTTAGTGAAATTCCATAGCTTATATTTTAAAAGTTTATAAAAACTTAACTAAATGTAAGGACAAAGAAACTTTGAGACTTTTTAAAGAGAAACAGCCTGCCTAAATAAAAGTATTCTTTTCCTTCACCCCAGCAGAATTTTAGAGCATAATTCAGTTTCAGGATAGCGGTCAGATGAAAGGTCTGGCACAAACACAAGCGCCATAATAGACACATTGGAACCTGCAAGTGATTGACATGTTCTTTTCATTGGTCAAGATAATCTAACCTATAATCTATAATCATAGCAGAGTAAAATATCAACAGAAAACACACTTCTTGAATAGAAGAGCTTTTCATTAGATGGACTGAGTCCAGGGTCAAACCCTGTCAACCCCGCGAGCTAGAGATAACAGAGCAGCCACTCAGAGACAAACATCATGTGCGGGATAAACTCTCAGTGGTATATGAACACATGCATACAGAAGGGAACAAAGGACCGACTACAGACAGATGGTGAAACTTAAATGCCAACTATTTGGTTTATTAATATAAAAAAGGATAAGGGTTCCACCTAAATATAAAGTTAATACTGTTAGAGCCCACTAAAATTGATCTAAATAAAAATGAATCTTAAAGCAAAATAAATAAAATAATATGACTATTATTGGACTAGTGAATGGAAATGGAAAATTCACCCTGTAATAAAACTTTAATTAAAAGTTGCTCTGCCACTACAGTGCAGGAAAACAATGCAGGCAAGACATAATGACACTAGCAATGCTACAAAAAATAATCATGACTTATTAATACAATGGTAATGTGATTATTAAGCTCAACACATAGTTTCAAGGTGAACAATGAGATTTGTTGGATACATGTCTGCTTGGTTTATGTATCAGGTTTTTGTTAAATTGCCTGGGATTAAAATGTCTGTGATTAAATGTGGACTGTGTCAGAGGCCACCCACACAAACTGCTGCTTCTCAATGTTGTCTGCATGTTTTTCAAATCACCTTCCAAGTCTCATTGTTTTGATCTGGGTCATGGTTCAATTAATTTTGACATGTTAATCAGCAGCACACATACAAATACACACACACACACACACACACACATAATGCTATAAGAACCTTATCATCAACTACCTTAATGCACAAATACGTAACTTACGCAGCATGCTGTACATAAGAATCCAATTAAGTACTGCCTGTCTGTCTGGTGTCTATTGTCTTCATTATCTTGTCACACGAGAATAAGCAGCTATAAATAATCACATTACAACTGCATCATCTTTAATAATCAGTGCTTTAAACAGGGCTTTGTGCGTGTGAGTGTGTGTGTGTGTGTGTGTGTGTGTGTGTGTGTGTGTGTGTGTGTGATTTTAGAAACCGAGTCTGAAGCTGGTGTTCTTCACACATTGTTAGGAGGTTTCTGTCAGCACGTATATACTGCACAGACTTAATGTACATGACATTTATGATGGAAACTGTAGAGGAGGATTATTATGGGCTATTGTGCATAATAACCCTTCCAACAGGGTCATAATTGCTTCATTCTGACTGGCTTGTGTTTTGCTCCTCGGAATGACAGAGCTAAGCTGGTGAGACGGGGAAAGGAGAAAGAAAAGAGATGGAAAGGGAAGGGAGAGAGAGAGGGGAGGAGATAGAAAAAGAGAACAAATATGTACAGGAGTACTGGATGATGAGTTGAGGAGGAGGAGACAGCAAGAGAAAGAGACACTGAAAAAGGTTATAAAGCTAGGGGGCAGGCTTAGATAGTGAGCTGTAAAGAGAACCAAAGACCTTCATATCCACCCAATGCCATATGTTAATTACAATAACTTCATATTTTCTACACATTCAGGCAATGCCAGATCTCATTTACAATGGGGAAAAAACTGTTCATACAGTACAACTTGTGTCATTCACTTACTTTGCATTAGGGGCTCTTTTGGTACTTTTAATACCAACAGTATCTTATCTCTACTGCTCCTGCCATCCGTGCTTACCAGTATTCATTCCACCCATCCAATCATCTAGCTACAGCCCAACTTTATGCTCACCCATCCAGTCACATATGTGTATAATACAACTTCTGACAAGTTCAAGGAAAATTGTAAATACTTTTTTTTCATGCATTTACATGATCTCCACAAGTGTCTTGGGCTTTCAAAGGACCTCTCTTCGCATTTAAAGCCTTTTCTAGCCACAGTGGATAATGCCAGACCTCAGTTACAAAACCAAAAAGAGGTAAGTAATTTCTTCAAATTGCCATACCTGCCAAGGTTACTGCCTAACACCGTGTCTACACAGGAGGCGTGGCGTGAGCAGCACTTTAGCAGCACAGCAGCAGCAGCTTCATGTCATTTCCAATATCATACCCCTCCTCCACTCACCCTAGCTAAAGGCTACAAACATACATAAGCATACATACACAAGATACTAGCACACACATTCAATTAATTGGCTAAAGTTCTTTCCAAACAAAACATAAATGTACTATTTGAACCAAACAGAGCATTTAGCTCCACATTTAATTGCCTTAAGATAAGCTAAAATGATGTGTAATGATGAATGTCTAAACAGCTCCATTGTAGATGCTATTACGAGTTCACACAATCAGTGATGACAATCTGTAAATGATGCAACACGTACATTAGCTCAGCCAAATTTGCATGTGCTTATTTGTGTATGCGTATGTGCACATCTAAATCGCTCACTCACACTTGCTAAACGAACATTTTTGAAAGCCCTTAATTGATTAATCTGTATCAAGAACTTTCACGTCTAGCAAATATAGGATTAATGTGAGTGCATACTATAAGTTACAAAGGCAGTGCTTGGACAGAAAGACAGAAATAAATTAGCAAGTTTTACAGAGCCGCATCTGTCAGCAGCAGCAGCAGCTTGTGTTATTCAACACCGATCATGGATATGGAAAACTGTAGAATTAGAGAGCACAGAAGGAAAGGAAGAGCCTATAAGGAACCTGCTCTGAATTATTTCCTCATTATCAGAGATTTGGTAACTTTGTTAAGGATTCTGGTACTGTAGTGACCTTTATTTTAATTATTTAGGTTTAACTAGCGGATAAATCATTTCAAAGTAGGATTAGAGCTGTTAGTGGAAGAAACGAGAATTTCTTTAAATAAAAAAAGATTAAAGATATTCAGACATGGATGACTGCTAATTTTTGGGCCATCTCCGACCTTTGATTAAAATGTAGGCTTGAGTAAGACATGTAAATGGAGAAACACAAGCAAAAGAAAACAATACAATTAGACTGAAGTAAGCTTTATTTAGAGCCAAACAAATCCTCAGCGCAGGTGATATTTCACTTCCTCAGACTCAGATACTTGTCTGGTGTGTGCTGATTTAGTCCAGTATGACTGCTTCACACTACAGCCTGATACATGTTCAGTTCCTTCACAACATCCTCTTTTTTTTTAAATATAGTGTATCTTCTCCTTTTTTTATAAAATATAAAGTTTATCCACCTTGCACATTTTAAAGCCATGTTACATTTTTAGCCAGTATGTCAACACAACGCTGCCAGTCTGTCTGTCTGTCCCCACCCCCACTCCTACCACCCCCCTGGCAATGTGGGCAAAGAAACAGAAATGAAATCAGACAGACAAAAAAGAAAGTTAAAGAAAGGGAGGAAATGAGAACATTATTTAAATATTAATGAAAGTGAGAGATGAACTGTTGACCTGATTGTCTTCTCCAGCAAATGGTTTTGGCTGACTGGAAAACTAACACATACACTCGTGGTTGAAAATACACACACACGCACACACAATGCACTCCCCACTGAGTTGGCTTGAGTCCACCAACTGTCCATCTTAACGTCTCCAAGTCAGACTTTTTAAGGTTGTTTCATCTCATCAGCCAGCCAGACAGTATAATCGCCAGACATGCTGCAAGTTTGATCAATTCAAAGTGTATTTTAACAGGATTAACGAGGCAATTTACAAATCACGCTATTGTGGCCTTGTAGGGTCTCAGTGAACTAAATTTCTCTGAGGAGGTGCCCACTGGAGACCCCAGAATCATCAGCAATCTCACAAACCCTTCTTTCTTCTGATGTCCATGCCAGGTTTGTTAACATAAATTTATCTGTGACAAGGTCATTTCATATTATAGTATCTGAAAAACATTCTTATTAATATTGTGATACTGATTTCAAACTTATCACCTAACCTTTCTTCTCAACATATCTGTTGACTGAAACTAATGAAGATACCATAGACATCTGTTGCAGTCTATGTCTATGTGACTGTGCTTAAAATGTGCTTTATCATGTGCTTATATGTTGTAAACCTATCATGTGAATTTCTTTGTGCCATGTTACCTGAGTCTGAAGCTGGGGAGGGTGCCAAAACTGTGGAAAACATCGTGTCTGGTTCCTGTGCCGAAGACCCCACACCCCAAGGACCTCAATGGCTATAGGCCAGTGGCATTGACCTCTCACCTTATGAAGACCCTGGAGAAACTGGTCCTTGTTCACCTGCGTCCGCTGGTGAGCCCATGTATGGACCCTCTGCAGTTTGCCTACCAACCCCGCATTGGGGTGGATGACGCTGTCATTTACCTACTTCACACATCCCTCTCTCACCTAGAAAAGGCTGGAAACACTGTGAGGATCATGTTTTTGATTTCTCCAGTGCTTTTAACACCATCCAGCCCAGGATTCTTGGGGACAAGTTGGAGCACGCTGGGGTGGACCATCACCTGGCAGCATGGATCCTGGACTACCTCACAAACCGGCCACAGTATGTGAGGTTACAGGACTGTGTGTCTGACACACTTCTCTGCAGCACAGGGGCTCCACAGGGAACCGTTCTGGCGCCTTTCCTGTTCACCTTCTACACAGCGGACTTCACCCATAACACTTCGAACTGTCACCTGCAGAAGTTCTCTGATGACTCTGCCATCGTCGGCCTCATCACCAACGGGGATGATGGGGAGTACAGAGAACTGACCCAGGGCTTTGTGGGTCAGCAGAACCGCCTCCAGATCAACGCGAGTAAAACCAAAGAGCTGGTGGTGGACTTCGGCAGGCGCAAACTCCCTCCACCTACACCAGTGAACATCCAGGGAACGGACATTGAGATTGTGAGATCGTACAAGTATCTGGGTGTTCACTTGAACAGCAAACTGGACTGGTCAGACAATACGGACGCTCTGTTTAAAAGGGCCAGAGCCGTCTCTTTTTGCTCAGGAGACTAAGATCTTTTGGAGTGCAGGGTGCGCTCCTGAGGACTTTCTATGACTCTGTGGTGGCATCAGCCGTCTTGTATGGGGTGACCTGTTGGGCCAGTGGCATCTCTTCCAGGGATAGGAAGAGACTGGACAGACTGATTAAGAAGGCCAGCTCTGTCCTTGGATGCCCTCTGGACCCAGTGGAGGTGGTGGGAGGCAGGAGAATGGTGGCCAAGCTATCATCACTACTGGAGAACACTTCCCACCCCCTACATGTCACTCTTTCAGCACTGGGCAGCTCCTTCAGCGACCGGCTGCTCCACCCGCGGTGTCTGAAGGAGAGGTACCGTAGGTCCTTTCTGCCTGCTGCTGTCAGACTCTATAATCAGTACAACTCCCGGTAATCTACACTTGACTGTCAGTGTGCAGACTATTCACTACTATACTTCATCTACTGTTGTGCATTATCTTCATACATATATTGTATTCATGATGTTATCTACTTCATATGTTGCTGTGAAATATTTTTCATATACATGTATATTATATATGTGCAATATTTTTATCTTATCTATTTGTTCATACTTACAACTGCACTCAGTCACTCTATTATTTATTTCTGTCTATACTGTGTATAGGACTATTTTTCTATTTATTTTTATTGTATTTCTATATATGACACTTTTGCTGGCTGCTGCAACGCTAAAATTTCCCCGCTGTGGGACAATAAAGGCTTATCTTATCTTATCTTATCTTATACATGTAGTATAGTATAATCTTCGGTCTGTATGTTTGTGTGTGTGTGTGTGTGTGTGTGTGTGTGTGTGTGTGTGTGTGCATGTCTGTGTGCATTTGATCAAGAGTACGTATTATTAATGTCCCAGAACAAACATCAATACTGTATCATACAAGGCAACAGTGTTTCTCTCCTCTCTCTCCATTACCAGCTAACCTTTTAAACCAACCCTGGTCTCTGGAAGGCTGTTTCTGCAATACCTACAAGATGGGAAAAATACATTAGGAATTACACTTCTAGCTACATAGAAAATGCTGATGGAAATCCACACTTCCTGCTTACTTTTCATTTTCTTTGGCATAAAGCTGTGAGTGGGCTTGAAAAACAACGTGCAAGGGAGACATTAGGGTAATGGAGAAAAAAGGTGGGGGTGTGGGGTGTGGGGTGTGGATTGTGGTCTGAAGGTAAACTTGCACAGCACACATACAAAAATAGTTTCCCCATGTTATTTTTCACCAGCTTTCACCTGCTATAGTTGTATCATTTCTTCTTCCTCAATAAGGTGCTTGTCTTTATTATTGTAATGAATGGCTTTATTTGTTTTCTACTGCAGCTATAGGTATAGATAATGTATGACAGCTGTACACTATACAGTTTGGCAAATATCAAATACATTGTCAAAGTTAAGTGGCACCTGCTTTTACCATGCTGTCTATAATAAAAGATAATGGTAAGTGAGCTTCCCAAAATATCTGTGCTCTTTTAACATGTTGTTCTGCTGTGCTTTTGGTTGCTGTCATAACACTTTAAGCTGGTGTTACAGTTGTTTGTGTTATACTGTTGCATTACTGTTATATACTACAGCAATTTCTGTCTATCCAAGTATATAGACATGCAGATACATATCCTCAATTTAAAGAACACATACCCACATTTCCTCACAGTTGCCACATAAATATCACCTCAAACATTCATACATTTGAGCTCTCTCTCTCAAACGCATCACTTGGATGTACAGTATTTCAGCCATTGATTTATTAAACTGTATTTTTGACCTCTGTCTTCAGCAGACCTCAAAAATCTCTTCTCTTTCTTTGTGGTTATAAGCCTAAAGCCAGGCAGTCTGAGTCTGCCTACAGTAAAACACTCATCTGGGATTATGAGTCATTTATTAATCTCAGCTCAGTAATACTATGAGAGCCTCGCTTCAGAATCCAATGAATATTTCACACTTTCATTTCATATGCAATCTCGGGTGCTCAGAAGTGTGTATTGCTGGGTATCATTCTGCATGGTTTTATTTCTGTGTGTGTTTCACCATATGTGTGTTTTGGGGAATTAGTGTGTGGCACTTGATTTGATCCCAGTATTGAAACGTGTATTTTGTAGTATGCATGTGCTTTTACATTTGGTTTATGTGCTGCAAAGGTATGTTTTGTGCCGTTTCACTGCATTCAAGGGATATTAACAAAAGGCATTACTATCCTTTTTGAGTGAATACGAGGAGAGAGAGTTCAGGACGGAGTTGAGACAAAAAATGCAAAACTGTTGTCAATACATACAGTATGCATCTTTAGGGAGTCCACGCACACACATTAATTTACAGTCATGATAACTCAATCCTCAATACGGAAACCTGCTAAACCTGCTTTAACTCTAAACCCACAATTCAAATGATCCTATGCTTATCTAATCATTTTACTTCTAGCCAGACTGATATACTTCTCCTTTTTTAACATCAACTCTTTAACTCAATGCTTCCTCAAAAATGTTTCAAAGTCAACTGACTATACCGTATATCACCATTGTCAGCTCAGCTGTGATTCAGTTTGTTAGTTCCTCATTAAAAGCCTGACTTCCTGACTTCCACCTCTATTTGTAACCTCTTTTGCTGGAAAATAGTTTTTATAGACTGATCTGATGTAAAAAGAATTTCCTCAACAACTTAGTATTGTCTCTGTCACAGTGGTTCCTGGTTTATTAAACTGAATTTATTTTCTTTGTGCATAAGAGATGAAGATTGAGATAATATGTTTATTACAGTGATCTCAGAAGGCAGTAACGTTACAAGATGCACATTTCTCTCTCTCTCTGTCACCTTGTGCTGCTGCAGCCTTTACGTTAATCTAACAGCATTCAATTCAGACTTGTGTTGCGTTGAAAGTGATACGAAAATGTTACTATGTCCAACTGGTAAGGCTGCCATCGTGACTTTTACGTAAAAGTGACCAGGCTTGAGACCAACATGTGAAATTGCCATCACATTAACATAAATATGTCTCAAAGGGGATATAAATAGCTTTGGCTGGCACCAACTGTAGCTACCTCACTGATATGTTTGGAACATAGACTGTATATAAAGATGGACGACGCGTCTCCACTTCCTCCCATTGCAAAAAATGAAGCCAAAATACTGCGCAGTAGTGATCGAGTTCCTGCCTATAAAGCCGCCTGAGCCAATCGCAAGCACACTCACAGTTGTCAATCATGACATGACACCCCCTTTTTATAGCATCAACTAACTAATTAAAAACAAAATTATGAGAAAAAATAACACTTAAACAAACATCAGTGTGATAAGAACTACTTAAAACGATAGAAACCATCTTTGGAAAAATTTTTATTTGAGCGGGTACTTTGACTTTTCAGTTTGGCCCATCCACTAACATGGAGGAGGCAGGGCTATACTGCAGCCAGCCACCAGGGGGCAATCCAGATGTTTTGGCTTCACTTTTGGGGAGCTGTCACGTTGTCCATCTTTATACACAGTCTATGGTTTGGAACACTTCATTTTCACAGTAACAGTGCAAACAATACCTCCTGGAAGCAGGGGCATCTGGCTTTGTGCCAAATGTGGCCCAACTGCCCTGGAAACCCTTAAAAAAGCACATCTGGGCTATGTCTGAAATCATTTCCTCCTTCCTTCATTCACTATTTTTTTTGTTCTGGCGCCGCTGTGAGTGGCAGCCTGTTGCAGCAGCTCCCGTTCGCGGTTTCACTTTTTTCAGTTTAATCGTGAAGTTCATTAGTTCTCTTTTTATTCTGTTTTTTAGTATTGTAATGTATCTTTTTTAGTACTTAGTGTTGCTGCTTTTTTGACGTCTTTGGCGTTTTTGGACATGTTTTTTGGCCTTTATGGTAACAAGACCGCTGATGCCCTTAGAGACAGCGTCCTTAGTTACCGCCGGCAGCCATGGTGACTCCATTGTTTACACCAGGGATCAGCTGTTAGCTCTCCGTAACACAGCGGTGCTACCACCCGGGGAGAGACCTGATGTGCCCCGAGAGCTTAGGAGGAGGAGACAGGGAAGCCGTGCGGGGGCTCAGCGCCGTGCCAAGAGAGAAGACGTTACACACCCGTCCTCCCATCGATCATCATGGGGAATGTAAGATCTATCACCAATAAGATGGACGAGCTGGCGGCGCTGACCCGGCATCAGAGGGAATACCGGGAGTGTAGCATCATGCTATTCACGGAGACTTGGCTAACCGCGCTAACTCCGGATACAAACATTTCGGTGAATGGCTTCCAACTACTTCGGGCGGACAGGACAAAGGAGAGCGGTAAGAGGATGGGAGGAGGACTGGCAGTGTTTGTTAATGACAGATGGTGTAACCCTGGGCACATCACTGTTAAGGAGCAAACCTGCGACAAGAACATTGAACTGCTAGCTGTTAGCATGAGGCCATACTACCTACCGAGGGAATTCTCGCATGCCATCGTGATGGTAGCTTACATCCCCCCCTCTGCTAACGCTGAGGCAGCCTGTGATGTCCTGCTCTCAGCAGTAAGCAGGCTGCAGACACAGCACCCAGATGCCCTCCTCGTCATCTCTGGTGATTTTAATCATGCCCCTCCGTCCTCCTCTCTACCCACATTTACCCAGTATGTTACGTGCCATACCAGAGACAACAGAATACTGGACTTGTGTTATGCCAACACCAAGGACGCATACATCTCATTGAGTCTCCCCCCCCTGGGCAGATCTGATCACAACCTTGTGCATCTCAGGCCTGTCTACAGACCTCTTGTGCGCAGGCTGCCTGCTGTCCCACGCACAGTGAAGAAGTGGTCTAACGGAGCAGAGGAGGCTTTAAAGGACTGTTTTGACACTACTGTATGGGACATTTTTAGTGACGCTCATGGGGAGGATATTGACAACCTCACAGACTGTCTGACGGACTACATAAACTTCTGTGTGGAAAACACCATCCCCACCAGGACTGTGCGTTGTTTCGCCAACAATAAACCCTGGATTACTCCTGATATTAAGGCTCTCCTCAAGAAAAAAAAGAGAGTTTTTGTATTGGGTAACAAGGAGGAGTTAAAGAGTGTCCAGCGAGAGCTGAGGAGGAGGATCAGGGAGGGGAAAAACAGCTACAGGATGAAGTTGGAGAGTCAGCTGCAGCAAAATAACCCCAGAGGAGTTTGGAGGGGCCTTAAAACTATCTCGGGCCATATGGACTCCAAGCCCCGGCCTGCGGGGGATCAGAAGTGGGCAGATGACCTGAACGTATTCTTCAACAGATTCGATCAGGCATCTACCCCTCCCCCTGCCCTGTCCCCCCTACAACCATCATCACCATCTACCCTCCCTGCCTGCAGCCCCCCCGCTCCCTCATCTCACCACTCACCACTCCACACAGCCCTCAGCTTACAGCCACTTCATACAGCTACACCACAGTCGGGGCTGGGCCCATCTCCCCATTTCACACCTGCAAACACCTCCCTTTCAGCCCCCCTACCCCCTACAAGCTCAACCGGACTGTTCCTCACAACATCTCAGGTGAGAAACGAACTGAGGAAGATGAGGGTAGGGAAGGCGGCAGGCCCAGACGGCATCAGCTCCAGACTTCTGAAGTCCTGTGCGGACCAGCTGTGTGGGATTGTTGAGCATCTGTTCAACCTGAGTCTGAAGCTGGGGAGGGTGCCAAAACTGTGGAAAACATCGTGTCTGGTTCCTGTGCCAAAGACCCTTCACCCCAAGGACCTCAATGGCTACAGGCCAGTGGCATTGACCTCTCACCTGATGAAGACCCTGGAGAGACTGGTCCTTGTCCACTTGCGTCCGCTGGTGAGCCCATGTATGGACCCTCTGCAGTTTGCCTACCAACCCCGCATTGGGGTGGATGATGCTGTCATTTACCTACTTCACACATCCCTCTCTCACCTAGAAAAGGCTGGAAACACTGTGAGGATCATGTTTTTGATTTCTCCAGTGCTTTTAACACCATCCAGCCCAGGATTCTGGGGGACAAGTTGGAGCACGCTGGGGTGGACCATCACCTGGCAGCATGGATCCTGGACTACCTCACAAACCGACCACAGTATGTGAGGTTACAGGACTGTGTGTCTGACACACTTCTCTGCAGCACAGGGGCTCCACAGGGAACCGTTCTGGCGCCTTTCCTGTTCACCTTCTACACAGCGGACTTCACCCATAACACTTCGAACTGTCACCTGCAGAAGTTCTCTGACGACTCTGCCATCGTCGGCCTCATCACCGACGGGGATGATAGGGAGTACAGAGAACTGACCCAGGGCTTTGTGGGTTGGTGTCAACAGAACCGCCTCCAGATCAATGCGGGTAAAACCAAAGAGCTCGTGGTGGACTTTGGCAGGCACAAACTCCCTCCACCTACACCAGTGAACATCCAGGGAACGGACATTGAGATTGTGAGATCGTACAAGTATCTGGGTGTTCACTTGAACAACAAACTGGACTGGTCAGACAATACGGACGCTCTGTTCAAGAAGGGCCAGAGCCGTCTCTTTCTGCTCAGGAGACTAAGGTCTTTTGGAGTGCAGGGTGCGCTCCTGAGGACCTTCTATGACTCTGTGGTGGCATCAGCCGTATTGTATGGGGTGGCATGTTGGGCCAGTGGCATCTCTTCCAGGGATAGGAAGAGACTGGACAGACTGATTAAGAAGGCCAGCTCTGTCCTTGGATGCCCTCTGGACCCAGTGGAGGTGGTGGGTGGCAGGAGAATGGTGGCCAAGCTATCATCACTACTGGAGAACACTTCCCACCCCCTACATGTCACTCTATCAGCACTGGGCAGCTCCTTCAGCGACCGGCTGCTCCACCCTCGGTGTCTGAGGGAGAGGTATCGTAGGTCCTTTCTGCCTGCTGCTGTCAGACTCTATAATCAATACAACTCCCGGTAATCTACATTGACTGTCAATAAGCAGACTGTTCACTACTTTACTTCATCTGCTGCTGTGCATTATCTTAATACACTTTTTTTTTTTTTTATTCATGATGTTATTTACTTCATCTGTTGCTGTGTAATACTTTCATGTACATGTATATTATATATGTGCAATATTTTTATTTTTATCTTATCTATTGTTCATACTTACAAATGCACTCAGTCACACTATTATTATTACTGTCTTTACTGTGTACAGGACTATTTTCTATTTATTTTATTGTATTTTATTATATTTTATTATTGTATTTCTATATATGACACTTTTTCTGGCTGTTGTAACGCTGAAAATATCCCAGCTGTGGGACAATTAAAGGCTTATCTTATCTTATCTTATTCCCTATATAACAGACACTCAATAGTTCACTCTATAGTGAGTAAACTGAGATTTCAGACACTTACCAATCACCATCATTTTGCGTCATCACTGACAGGTGTAGTGCAAGGATGTATTGTGCCACTCGACTGTTCAATTCACATCTACAAAATACAGAGCATTGCATTCTGGGATTGTTAGCAGAAAGTAGTGTACATGCCACGGACAGTACTTTTTTCGTTCCATCATTGGCAAGTGACAACTAGCCAACAGCAGGACCAGTGCATGCTGTTCTCTGAGTCTCTACAAAACCATGGCAACAGGCTCTCATAATAGTAATCCCCTAGGTCAGTTGTTGAGTCACTGAGTCATGTGGGCCCTGGGCTGCGGCTTAGTGTGTCATGTAACTCACCCCCCTTACTTTGAGAAACGAGAGCTCATCAAGAAAACTCATCCAGCAGAGGGAACAATCTACACCATAAATATATCTAAAACTGTCACATGGGAATATTATTTTTTTATTGTAAAGATTGTTCTCATCAGTCACATTTCTACAGCAGGTCTGGGTTAGCCTTGTCAAGGCAAAAACACTGTTTATAACACAAGATTATACACATTTTTCATTTAGCTAGACTCACGCTAACAAAATTATCTTGGTCACAAGATCTAAAAACCAAGATGTGAACACTGACAGTGATTATTTTGACAAGAACAGAGGCTTGAGTCCTGTTTAGAGAGAGAGAGAGAGAGAGAGAGAGAGAGAAAGAGAGAGAAAGAGATCACAAAGGTTCTTACAGCCCTGAGAGAAATTGCCAACTAATGCAACTTTGTTCTTAATTAGTTCAGAGAATCTCCAACAAATCTTGCAGTATTTATACTTCCTTAAAGGCATACGGTGTGAGCCGAGGACAGGGAAATATACTGTACATTACATTTTCTAGCCAGTAGGTTCTTGAAGTTTTTTAAGCTGTGACCTAAATGAAAAATTCAGTCCACCATAGGACACGGGCTCATTAAAACATGTTGATACTGTTTTAATGTGCAGAGCCACCAAGAGATGGTTCAAGATTCATTTAAGGTCCTAAGCCATGGTTCAAAAAGCCCTCAATCTAGGCCATTTATCACATTCTAATAATGCCGGAGTCCATAAGACAGTAAGAAAAAAACTAGACTTTCCAAAGGGGAAAATGAAAAATGACACATTCCTCAGGGAAAAAATAAGAAAAACGGGGAATATATGGATTGAATTTGCAAAGTCTTCAAAAATGAATTGCTAATGACACTGCCTAACGCTGAAGGCAAGTTAAAACCCTTTCCCTTTGAATTTTGCTTGTGAGGCAATATTCTATCCAAGGGAGTGGCTTATAGCCCAATGCAGCTCAATACTCTAGAGTCTGAACACACACGCACATCCACACACATACAAAATACAAGGCACACATACCCGCTCAAACGTTCGTACAACCACACACACGCTTGTGCGCACACACAGTGTTATGTGACTAATTAATAGGTATATATCAAAAGGATTATATGCATTATATGAGAGGTATCAAAAGGATTGCAGGGATAAAGATGGTTGACTTAAATAACGTGATTTTGTAGCTCTGTGCAGAGAGCTTGTTTCTCTTCCTTGTGGACTGCCTGGCTGAATATTTGGTTAGTCACATGCATGTCTGTGTACTCTGCTTACTGTTGTTCATTCAGGAAACAGGCCATTTGAATTAAAGGTCTAACTTCATACGTGTTAGTTTCACTTCACGGGTATTAATTAGGAAGATAAATGTTAAATGGCTGTGTGTGGTCAGCTTAAAGTCACATAAAACCACAGAGTCCCTTGTTCACAAGTGAAATTAAATTTATCTCACCAATCTCTTCAATTATTTTATCAGATTAAAAGCAGGAGCAAACACAAAACACCACATTCCACCCCGAGAGGTTCTTACCTTGTCCTTGTCTTCTACCAGATCACTGAGTATATCATCGGGGTCCAGAATCCCCCCGTCACAGTATTCAACATGGTGAGTCCGAACCAGGAAATCTCCTTCCTATAAGACAGGACACAAGCAACAAAAATCAATATGTGAATAAACACCTGCTGACCACTCTCCCCATTTTACTTACAGTATATGCACATACAGTAGGTCCTACTTCTTTAAATGGTGGCAGCAGGTGTCACTCCCACACCTATCACCATCTAATTAAATCAAGCCATAAGTACAGAGACCTCAATAGTGGTTGATGGTGCAACAAAACATCCACTATAATTTAAAAAAAATAATCATTTTGTGTAACATTTTCTCAATGAGGAATAAGGACATTATTCAGACTAGCGCAAGCCCCGAAACTCCCCTCACCAACTTGACTTAGTCTATTCACTTTTAATATTCTCTCTTGTAGCTTAAACTCCAGATAAAACAGTATAGCCTCTTACTTTCTTAATGTGATGTATTTCCAACAAAAACAAGATACTGGACGAAGGTATGACACAGGAAGGGTTCATCAAAAACACAAAATGGAGAAAGGCAGGTTCGTCTCATGGCCGGTGCAGAATGGCAGGAATAGTTTAAAAAAATTCTTTTTTAGTTTTAATGTTTTAAATTTGTATTCACCCCTATGGATACATGATAAAGAAACAATTACATGGAGTCTTTTCCAAGGAGTATACTTAATTTGGGTTTTTATGTAAAAATACAGGTAAATTAAAATAGCAGGGTTTTTTTAACCATTATACACAATGCTATGGAAACTTAGCGAACAATAAAATAACTCAGTTTTTATTTCATGGGGATTTAAAACGAGATGAAACATGCTCACAGCAAAAATCCTCCACTACTGGTCACCACCTCCATCCCTCTGCTCCTTATTTATATACCTCTCTCTGTTCAACTCCCCCTCCCCACTCCCCCCATTTCTGCCCTCTTCTTTGTTTCTTTCCTTCTTACATCTTTCCCTAGGTGCCTTGTACAGATTACAACTCCAGCCCAGCCCTTTCTCTCTCCTTCCACACTCCCCTTCTCCGCCGTGTTGGGTCTGTGATTAATGACATCGACACCGCACTGGACAGCTGACTACATAGAGCTGGTTGTTGAACAACATATTGAGACGACACACACACATCCGCGTGCACAAGCACACACAAAACCACAAACAGCCCAAGGAAAGGTATAACTCAAAATGCTACAGGGTGCTGCTCCATTAAATCACTCTTTCAGGGTCAGGTGTTTGTCAATGCTTTTCAAAAACTCCCATCAGGGAGAGGGTAAGATAGAACAAGGCACTTTGGCCCTGGATATCACTGCAAGTCTCAGCGTCAATAACAGTTCCTACACTAAACTGCAGCAAAACTCTTTCCTATAAATTACTTGCTTGCACTTTTTAAAGAATTTGATAGTGTAAATGAGTTTCTTTATACATTTATCCATGAGATCTGGTTAGAGATACGTCTTCCTTTCTGGTCTGTTTTAAAGACAAATCAACAAACCAGCAGCAACACCATTAACTTTCAATAACCAGGTCCGAAAGTTTCAAGCTGCTTGGCTGTGTAAACTTTTAGCATCTTATAGGAGTTTTGGACATCTAACTTAACTGTGTTCATTACGGCTAGGCACAGAAATGTTTTGAAATAACAAGTTCTTTTGCTGGTGATTGCTTTAAGTGAAAAGATTTTTTTCAAAAGTCAAGTTGTGTCATAGCTACTGGGTAATGGTTCTGCTTTGTAAATATGTCAATTTCAGTTATTCCTCCAACTTTTCCTAATGGGATGGAAATAACACAGAAGCATTCAAAACAAATAACATTTTAAAATGCACTTAGTGAGTGTAGTAAGGCTAGTAGTCAGTAGTAAGTGTTGTTGCCATGATGACACACCTATTCAAAAACACTATTTCCCATACTTAAATTACACCATACTTCAGTGATAAGTGGAGATATGGTCCACTTGTTTATGTGTTAGGTGAGAAAAACTCAACATTCTTCACTGCCACCTGGCGCCAGTTGATTTAAATAATTCACTTACAAACGTGGGTGTGTTTGCTTACTTAAGATAAAGCATTTATCCCAAGTTAAATATAGCCCAGGTCCATATAAAACACATTTTTTTCTCTATTATGTCACAAAACAAAATATTTCAATGGCTTTTCTACCATGACTGTTACGCAAGACTCTGACACTGTGGCTGTTTATACTGTTAAATTGTCTCTCCCTCTTCTTCCCTCCCTTCCTGCTGGAATTCATTGTATGACTCCATTGTAACACTGACTTGGCTGACACCCAGGCCAGATGTATGAGGGAGAGAGATTTTCAAACATTGCGTTTACATTGTTTTATTTTATCTTCCTTGAGCACTATCAATCAGGGTTTTGGGGCGTATTAACTCTGGGACAACACATGTGAATGGTTTTATGATTACCAGGGAAACTTTCAGTACCAAAGTGTCGTGTAAATTATTTTGTATCTTTTCTGCCCTCGGCTTAGCACATAACATCTCACAGAGGCCAGTGTTTTTGTTACCGCTTGGGCTTCAGAATGAGTTCCAATAGTTTTAAATTTTGTCTATACTGGTTTACAGGCAAGTCCTCAACCCATCATCCCCACACAAACAGTGAGTCACTGCACAAGCAACTTTACTGACTATCATGTCTTTTTGGCATAAACTCTACCATGTTTTAAATTCTTAATAGATAACAAGACAACAACAATAAGAGTAACATTTTCATTGGCTTGCTTACAGAAAAACATTACATTCCAGCTAATATTTCAGTAAGTGAACTCACAAGCAAGAAAACCCTGGACCCTGGGGATCTGGGGCCACAGAAATCACAATCAAACGATATGTTTTAATTACAGAAGGAAAAAAGCTGTGAATGTAGTGATAGAAGGTTTTTGCAAAACACAAACATCCAACAGCCTCATGTCTTTGGTGACCTGCTCTTGTTTTTAGGTCAACAACCTCCTTTGATCTCTTGTTACAGTAAGCAAATCATCCAGCTAAGAAGGCAAGAGATG
The DNA here is from genome assembly GCA_005408345.1 of Macquaria australasica. Taxonomy (NCBI): domain Eukaryota; kingdom Metazoa; phylum Chordata; class Actinopteri; order Centrarchiformes; family Percichthyidae; genus Macquaria; species Macquaria australasica. The sequence goes on along the minus strand of SEMN01000246.1, from coordinate 93,690 downwards.
GCGAGGTAGCGAGATAAGAGCTGTGTGCACACTGATCTAATCTGATATTCAGGGGGAGTGCATGGATAATGTGTTACATATTTTTTTGTGAACTGCAGAAACCCTGTGCCTCCAAGTCTGGCAGTTTAAAACCTAGAGGGAGACTCAGATATTGTAGGACTAAAGATAAGAGTTGTGATCTAATCTGAAAATCAGGGGGATTAGCACTTAATACAGTGTTTTGCCTGATACTATTACAGATAATCTTGGCAATTTTAGGTATTTGATTCTCAGGACATGATCTAGAAGTCATTAATAGGTTGTAGTAAAATCCCACCAGAGTTAAAACACTATGTAGATTATTCAGTGTTGTCAGGTATGCGTTTAACCCCCCACCTCTCCCCCACTCTTTATCTCTGAACAGTAAGCCTTTCTAGTCTGCCAGCTGACACAAGAGTTTGATATGCATGCCGCAAAAAAGTGGACTTGGGTAAACCACAAAACAGTAATCCACAGAGCTGGCTTTAATCAAACTCTTGCTGTCTACACAAAATGTGAAATGAATCCGGCCCCGGTCTGGAATTATCTCAATTTGACGAAGCAGGTCAGTTATGCCAGTAATGTAAAGTATTATTGCTCCAAAGTATTATCTGTAGAGACTGTCAGTACTGATGCAGCACCTAATTCTGTGGAAAAATAACTAAATCTGAGTTAAATTGTCCCTTGACCCTGCAGTAACAAAGCTTGTCTTCTGTGAAAAGCAAAGCAAGAAAATTGCTGGTGGAAATGCCATGGTAACCATTACTCCCCATGTTAACATTTCAGCATTCTTCATTCTTTATTCATCTAATTAGGCAAAGTTAGGTTTATCTTGATCGTTCAAAATCAGATTTCATTAGCATAACTACTAGTCAGAAATAAAGCATTTCAATGTGTCCACTTTTTAAAACTGTCTGGTGAGCAGCCATCCTTTGATAATTATTATGACAGTAAAATTAACCACTTTTAAAATGTACCAGCCAGGATGAGCTGATGCAAGGGTATTCATTCTTACATATCAATGGTCAATATATGGCAAGCTTGTCAGGCTGAATTGGAAAAATGCCAGTACACCCTACATAACCTGGAGAATAGAATAGAATAGAACAGAATAGCTTTTAGGCTGGATCAACACATTCCCTTTTTGACTGCAGAGAAGGTGGCACGTGTCTCCTCACCGGCCCACCCTCCCTCTCAGAAATAACTGCCTGGGCTCTGGCATGGGGCCAGGATGTTTTACGATTTTATCAGCTTGTTTGGCCACGCCTCATCAGCATTCCTGCCCTGGATAAAGAAACTACAGCACACACCCACATAGGCAGGACCCCTTTCATACACATCCACCTTAAAATCTGTATGTCCAAGTGTAAGCATACACATGTGTACACACACCATCAGCTTACAAAAGCAACTGGTTTCACAGTTTGTTTCTATGCTTGTGGCCATATTTGCACCACACACACGACCCTTTTAGCACCAACACTGTGTCAAATATAGATACAGTCTAATAATATATATAGAAACATATGATAGAGGCAACTCAATCCACATTTCATTTAAAATAAGAATATATATAAACTGATATGTTTTTGATTGTCCAGTTTGATATTACAAAGAATTCAGGACACTAAACCCCGAAACCACATAGACAGGCATCCATAAACACACAACCACACACTTGTCTGTTTGGCCAAAGCTAATTAAGAAGTCTGTCAACATGCTGATAACTTCCTGACAACTCCCCACAAAAAACAACCTCTGCTTCCCTCCCTCCCTCCCTCCCTCCCTCTCCATGTTCATCCATCAATAATGATAGCTCCATATTATAGCTGTCAGTGAGCTGTTTTTGCTTCTTGGTTTTATAACAAATAATTACAGATCATGGGGCACTTAGTTCCCTGATGTACTGAGTGAGGTCAATGATAATTAACCTAATAATGGCTGAGTGACAGGCTAGTGACTGACTGATCTGTGAAGACAACTCTCACTTCAACAGCACACTCCCACCCTTCAGCTTGGCATACTGTGTGTGTGTGTATCAGTGACGTCCAGTCAGGGGAGGCAGGTGAGGCAGTGCCTAAATGTCCTTTGAAACCTAACCTTTAAGAAAACAAATCAAATCAATTTGTCCACTTGACTGTTCTATAAATTTGTTTTCTGTATGATTTCAACATTTCTATGGTCAAAATCACAAAATTTACGCATTTCCTGTTCAAATACATGGGAGAAGGGCGAGATGAGGCAGCGATGAACTGTGCCTCACCTCTGACAGCGCTGTGCTACACACACTGACTGACACAGGCAGTTGGCGCATGCCCACTGTCTCTCTTTATATCGCCAATATACATGTTTGATTACACATGTACTACACATGCTGACGTTCCACAGTCTAATATATTTAATGAATGTGTGTGACATATTTAGTCTTTCTGATCGGCCATAAATGCACAGTGAAAATGCACAGGGTGAGGCAGAAAGTACCGTGCCGCACTGATAGGGGGCAGTGCTGAGCCCCATAGGCACAATGGGGAACAGGTACACGTCGCTGCGTGCTCTTTTTCTACGCAGAGGGCGAGGGTGTGGCGCCGAAAAGTGTTATATATATATAATATATATACATATACACACACATATACATACATACATACATACATACATACATATATATATGTATGTGTATATATATATATATATATATATATATACACATACATATATATATATATATATACACATACATATAACATACACACATATACACATACATATAACATACAAACACATATACACATACATATAACATACACACACACATATATATATATATATATATATATATAGTGGCTGCATTGGAGCCAAATATCAAGGCATACTTCAGTAAATTGGTATTGGTTGTATTAAACCCAATCAAATTGCATTTCTTTCTTTCATAATTCCATTATGTTATAAATGGATATTGTCCGCAACTTGTGGTAACAAGCCATATGTTTTAAATAGTTACTAGGCAACTAAAATGTCTTTGAATGCATAGAGCAAAGAGCTGATCAATTGTCACACATACCTTACTTAAAAACTGGATTTGTTTGAGCTACCAATGCACTGTGCACATTGCTTTACAAATGGGAAACATACAGTATCTGAAAGGTATTATCAATAGATAATATTAAATGACTCAGATCAGGGTCAGACACAAAACATTATCAACCAATAATATGGTGTATTCCTTGCATTTCTATCCATCTTGTGGCCTTCATTTTGAGCTTTATCTCAAATTAGTTATCTCCTCTAACACTATGTCTTTACTTATCACCAGTCAATAAGTATATAACTCATACTGTATACAGTATTTAGTGAAGCAAGACTTAGTTTTACCCAGAAAAGAGTTTTACATGAGCTGAGAGCCTACAGAATACTTAGACGAGACTTTTCAATGCAGTAATATAACAAAAGTCTGCACTCTTTTATTGCCTTATCCCATTTGTCTCTTCTATCCCCTTTGGGTCCATACTGGGTAACACAAAGGGGAATTCTAATAATTAGGCTCTGATCAATGTATAACACAAAATAGATCTATGCAACTAAAGCACAAAAAAAGAATGCAAACTAAACTTTAGACTAAACCCCAAGGATCCCCTCACTAAAACGTATAGCTTTAATGCCTAAGTGTTGGCTCCTCTTAAGCACTGCTGTGGGAAAACTAACATAGCAGCTGATAAATGGGACTGCCAGTGACAGTGAGCTACAGTGGATGCACGCAGTAACACACAAGATTAAAAAGAAAATGTTTTTAATACAAACCGCATACTTTCTGAGTAGGATGAAGCTGATAGGGAGGAGGGGAAGAGGAAGAGAGACAGATAGAAAGCGAGCTGTCTCTGTGACAATTTAAAGACATGATTTGCCTAGCACTGGGAGGGAGGATTAGGGACTGGACTGCTCTACAACACACATAACCTGGCTTTCTAATCCTAGAACACATTAACAGCCGTAATTACACAGCTACAAAAGATTAGTGTTGCAGGGAAATGACTGAGTGATGGGAGGAGAGCCAGAGAAATACACAGAGAAACAAATACAAAGGGAGAAGAGGGGAAGAGACGAAGCAATTAAGGAGAATACATATTCTCCCTCCCAGAGAGGAAGAACAAGAGGGGGAGGAGAAAGAAGTTCAGGAGGAGGCGGTCAAAGAAGGTGAGAAAGGGGAGTATGAAAAAAGTGAACACAAACAAAAGGAGAATATTTAAAATGTCAAACAACAAACAAGGAGAAATAAAGAAGCCAAAAGTATGAAAAAGTGGGAAGAATGACAGCGGAAGGAGAAGTAAAAACAGAAATTACAAAGGGGAATGCAAAGGAGTGCTGACAAAGGTGTGGGAGGGAGTAGGAAGAGAGAAAGAAAACAGAAGAGGACGAGAAGAGAAATAAGAAGAGCCGTAGGAGAGCAGGCCAAAACAAACACAGCGTGCATGTGCTTAACAAGGCATTTTATTCACACATACGGGAAACAAAGTATTTCAACACTTGGAGACCTAATCGATAGAGCAGGAGGTGCATCATTACACACATCGCAGCTGCAGGAAAAAAATCACACCTGGAGCACTCACTCTGTCTCTCAGTGAACATCAGCTGAAGTGTTGCTGCTCTGGTTCTGGACCTACTGAAATTAAAATCAGTATATATCTCCTTGGTGTTTGTTTTGACTTGTGTACTTGGTGTAATATCTGTGCGGGCGGCACTAAAAATCATTTGTAATATCACTTAAATTCCAAAGGCAGCTACCCAGTTTGGGGGCTGACGTCATTACTTGTTGCTCGTTGCTTAGTCCCATCTGTTATTTGAGCACTCCCTACGTGACTCTGCGTCTCTGTACTCTGTGTCCTCACTCAAATCACAAGGTCACGTATGGAGTAATAAGGTTACAGTCTAATCAATTGCTGCCACCACAACTGGACCCATGAAAGAACTGGACCCCCTCCTTTGTATAATATGAGACAAAAACCACTGAGTATGCAGGAGGAGCTGTCAATTACTCAACAGGTGATGAAATAAAGTGAACAAAAAGTAACGTCTAGTGGTAGTGATTACCAGCTTAGCTTCCATTTTCCGGGTGATAGCTAGCTTGCTAGCTTCCACTTTCCGAGTATATTACAAAGTGAACAGCAGGATGAGTCCTCACAAATGTTGAATACTGTAAAAGGGGACAGGCAGCTGAAATTGTTGATGGCTGCCAGCCAACATGGGATTGTTGAAAAAGGGGAAAGAATGTTTTGAATCAACGTACGTGGTCTAGGCAGTATAATGTGCCCCTGTCGGTACCATGAAAAGCTAACAGCACATCTCCTAGCAACAGACCTTTTTCACAGAAGACATTCTGACTTGTCATGGCCGGAAAAGCACAGGTGAAACTAATTTCATTGATGGTTGCTCAGTTGCATCAAGTGTCCCAGTGCCAGGGAGCCGGTATGCATAACACCAGGACCCTGGAACTAGCTCACCTAAATGGAATGCAGTCGTTTTAATGTTATCAACTACACCTGTGCTTTTCCGGCTATGACATACCAAAATGTTGGCTATGAAAAAGCAGGCCATCAGATGTCAGTCAACAGTAAGCTTAAAGCTTAGACATTGTTTACACAAATGTTCAAAAATTGGTTTTGTCCTTTTGAAAAATATGCAAAATAGCTGCAATGTCATTACCGTTCATATTTCCGAACACAAAAAGTGAGAAGTATTAAAATTTTAAGTTTGAACACTTAAAATGACACTACCTGGACCTAAAGCAGTATACATTGCTCCTGCCTACACCCAGGTGCCCATCCTGTTAGTTTAGAGACTTAAAAATAGAAAAATGTTGACTATTCATCTCAACTTCTAGAGTTATTTCATAAAGATGAACAGGAGGTGAAGGAGGAAGTGTTCAAAGAGGAAGAAGAGTTCAAATAAAAGGGAAGCGATGGTTCCGGGTGGCTATGTGGAGAGCTAATGTGGAAGGTGTGTGTCTCACGTAAACACACACACACACACAGCTTCGACATCTCCCCCTCAATCACAACTGAGGCCATCTATCTGTATGACTGGTGTGCTCTTTGAATAATGGAGCCAATATGAAGCGAGTCACTGAGAAGATTTGGTCGTCTGATGGGGGTCAAAGGGTTCATGCCCTGAGAGCAGCTCAGGGAATCAACAGCAGTCAGAAAGGAATCACAAGAGGGAGTCATTTGCATTTTACACTCACAACTAAAGTGGAAACGACTCGTGCCTGCTCCTGTCTGGACCATCACAATTCATATCAGATATGCTTTTAATTTTTTATGCAGCAATTATGGAGCACTGGACCTCCATGGCTTTGTCTAACTTCCCAAGACTTTGGGATGTGAAAATCATATGGGCCTTTCATGATGTAAAAATGACAGAGCTTTCGATTATTCTTTTATGACTTCAGGGAAAACCTCAAATGTTATGAAAGTGCTGCTTCATAAAAAGTTATCTCGCCCCTTTTCTTAGTCTTTCAGGAGTTCATAAAACCATTATTACAAAACTACTTCTGACAATGAATAATGTAGCCAACTGATGGCTCAAAGGTCAAACAGCCTCAAATAGAGTTAAAATTACATTTGTTTATGTTCTTGAGCACACTGGACTATTTGGCATCAATGAAAAGGAAACATTATTCTTATGATTGCCACTCAGACAAATGAGCAGCATTTACATGAAAAAACATCCATCATAACTGTCTTATAAGGTGATATACAAGGTGAATCAATTTTCAGATGTACCTGCCAGTAGAGTCAGTAGAGGGTTACTTTCAAATTGTAGAACTTTTTGAATAACAAGCATCAAAAACTGGAATGTAAACATTCATGGCAAGTATTGTTTTGGTACCAAAAAACCAGTATTGTACTGGTACCAGTCACAAAACATCTCAAGCAATACCCAGTCCTTGCTGGATACAGGTGTCATCTCTTCAAAAAAATGTCTGCATTTATTAAAAAAACAACAATATTCAAACTTGTGGCGGCATGCTGGTTTGCATTTTAAGGCTGCATATCCTTCAGAAACTATTTACTAATGTTTGTGCATTGAGCAAAGAATTGTTTGCCTGAATTGGAGCAGATACACCAAAACATACAGTTCTATGCCTCCCTAAATATGAGTGGTAATTGTAAAGGAAGGTGCATTTACAAACTTATGAACAGTACCTGTTCCAGGAGTTTTCTGTATCTCTGCGTGGCTTGCTGGATGAGGTCTCTCACAGTCCACCCCTTCTTGCAGGGCACCACCACACCTGTCTGCCCAAATGTCACCGTCACCTTCATCGTAGCACTCTCCACCTCATCCAAGACGCAGGCCCTCTGGGTGTGGGTGATGAACAATGGTGATGATAGTGCAGAAAGGCTCCAAACTGTAGAATGCCCCCAAGGAAGTCTTGATAAAAGAGGCAGGGATGTGGCCAACCAGAAAAGGCAAAAACAAATCAAAATCACCCAAACCAACTCCTTCAAAAGTCACACAGCTTGTCAAAGTGGTCCAGAGTCAATAGAGCTCTCTGCCAAGACTGTCAAATGTGTTTACTGTCTGTCCATGCCATTCCTACCGACAACAGCCCACGGTGATAATAATGACACGAGTAAGTATATCCGGATCCGACATTCTCATACTATGGCCATCGCTCCCATTCACACATCTCTTCACATCTCCCAACAAGTGTTGATACTATTCAGTTTGCCTATGTATAAACTTGTTCAGTTTCCAGAAACCTTAAAAACACTGCAGTCTTGTCATGATGGAGTTGAGTGTTAGCTGGTAAATAAGAACTGTGTGTCATGTCATTTCTCACTGAGAGTTAACTAACGCTAACTCTGGTTAACTTCACTTGACTGAGGCTAGCTGTCTGTCAGCTAGCTCCACTTGGCTAAAAACGACTAGCTTGATACTGTAACGTTAACCTGGTTCGACTAAGATAACAAGCCAAGGATGAAAGCTTTCAGTTTGCCACACGCATTAGACACCCTCGCGCCCTTCCCCGCCACATCAGGTGACTTGTTACGACTTGTGTGGACAGACGAACAAAAGTTTATCCAAACTTTCACGTCAGAGTCCTGCGCTAGCTAACGTTAGCCACCTTAGCTGAACTTTGGAGGGAGGGATGCAGTCGCTCGGGCATCATTCCCTAAGTTTTTCCTCTCGCAAGTTTCCTTCTTCCAAGCGGTCAGTCGCATCCGCTTCGTCACCGACACACACGGCAAGGCAACGTAGTCGTTATTTTCACATTCGGGGACAAGGCGAAGTGACCCCGTAAACAGACCACGGCACTGTGTGTTGGAAAAGTTTTGGGATTCCTTCGCTGCCGTCCGCTGCTGGCCAGTTCCTGACCAGCTCCTCCACCGCTCGTTACTGTTACTTTCTTAAAGGGGAAGTACTCCAACTATTGGCAAAATGAGAGAGAGTATAGAGATAATGCTTGGGCCCACATTCTCAGTTGCAGTTACCAAACAGCAAGATATGATGTGCAAAGAAAACAGAGTCACTGGTGAAAAGTGAGAGTCAACTCAAATGAGTGATTCAAATGAATCTATTGGGGAAACATTTTTAAAAGCATGCAGCAGCTGCTGCAGTGGTGGAAAACATACTCAAACCCTTTATTTAAACAGCAGTAATGTACTGCATGGATATTAAAAGTAACAGTCCTGCACTCAAAATTATTAAAGCTGCATTCATTACTTTTTGTGGCCACTTGGGACAGTGGAATAAGCTGAAAACAACAACATGAATGTATTATCACCTTATAAAGTTGTTATGGCAAATGTGTTAGCATACAATTACCAATTTACACATCTGGCATACACGAAGCAACATTAGCCTACTTTAGCTCTGTTAGGTCTCCAAAACAATGAGCTAAATGCTAAAATGATCGGTAGAACTGAGGAGAACTGCAGAGTTGGGTGCTAATTCTCTGCAGGTTTGTCACTACGAGAGACCCCTTTCAAATTACACTCAGCCCTTTGATCCATTGTTCATAAAACATATTGATTCGTGTAGCCGTGTTTATAATCATTTTTAGCCTACTTAAATGTCAAAAAAAAAAGTACTAAAAAGTACTTTTGACGAATGGTGGCAACCTTTTTCACAGAAGACGTTTTGCCACGTCACAGTAGGAAAATCACAGGTGTAAATAATACAATTAATGATGGCTGAATTCCATTTAGCTGCTTCAGTTTCAGGGTACTGGTATTGTGCACGCTGTCTCACTGTCACACTGTTATGACTTACTGGGACACTTGAATAGAACAGAGCAATTGTTAATTTTTTTTTAATTTAATTGTTTGTTTTTTCTTATTGTTTGTCCCTTATAGTCATAAAAAATAATGTACAAAAAACATAAAAAGACACCAGTTTGACTAAATTATTATATAATACTATTATAAATATTATCATTAGTAATATATGTTTTACCTTTGTAAAATCTAGAGTTAGCATGCATGCAGTTTCAAATGTCAAAGCTATAATATTAAGGGATCCACATTAATACAATTTGCATCTCACGAACCTTGAAACCTAATCACACCCCTTGAAAATCTTCGACTGGCTGACAGTAGCTTAACATTATAACATTGACGCCAACAAAAATACTGAATGTACGAAATATTTTGGCTATTCACAGTCTGGTTCATCTTCAAAGAGGAATCCCCTCCCTGTGAGGTGGAGTTTGGCTTTGTAATTAGCAGCTCAAATGTATGCATGTGTATGTCTACTAATTGATTTGGGCTAGGTTTAGTTTCTGGGTCACTGAATTCCATTGCTTCTAATGAACCCCAAGGGACGAGGAACATAGTGCATGCATGCAATTTTTTCTTCTTTCTTTCTTTGGTGAAAGTTTGAAGTGAATGTTAGAAGTACACTTGAATAATCATTTAGGATATGAATTTTGAAATGTTTGAATTAACTGCGAAGTTGAAGAGTAAGAGGCAAAACTCCTTTTTTTCTTTTTTTATAACTTGTCTCTTTGAAATTCACTTTTTTTTTTTACATATAATTCTACAAATATCATGAATATAGTATGACAATGACAATTGAAAATGTTTAAAATTCAGAATCATACACAATAAAAAATAAATGTAATAATTAAAGATTAAAGGACTGAGAGTTAGTTGGTTTAATATCATCTCAAAGAATCCAATTCAGTTATTTTCATTAAGTGACATGTGATTTGTCTGCATCAATTTAAACTTGATTTGTACAGACTGTATTATTTATTATTTATTTATTATTATTACAGATTTGTTTTAACCCAAACCCCAACACTGCTGATAGACCCTTTTCATAGAGAACATTTTGACATGTCACATCATAGCACAGGTGTAAATGATAAAATTAATGATGGCTGAATTCCATTCAGCTGCTTCAGTTTCAGGGTCCTGGTATTGTTCATGTTGTCTCTCTGTCACATTGCCATGGCTTACTGGGACACTTGCACAGAAAGGAGCGCATCATTAATGTTATTAGTACCTGTGTTTATCTTACTATGACAAGTCAAAATGTCTGCATAGAGGCCTATGACTGAGGCCACATAGTGAATGTATCTAATAGGCGACATCTAGGGGTGGCCAACACACAGTATGACAAAGACACATCCTTCCTCAGTACCAAGCAGCCATGGAGACAAATTATGGAAAATTAACAACCAATGTGTTTATGTACAATGTGATTCTAAACAGACGGAGCTATGGCTGACTTCAGGGTGGGCAAGACCAACATAATAAACAAAACAAATCCAACTGGGTATGTAACAAATATAACCCAATTAAATCAAATCTAACAAATTATAACTTAACCTTCCTACCTTAAATAAACAGGAGAAAAGATGATTTACAAAACCAGCAACCCACCCCTACAGACTCCAGCAAGACATCAGCATGGCAAAGACTCAACTAGTCCTCCAAACTAAACAACAAAAAACATTATTTGTCCATGCCCTTTCACTGATTTAAATTTAAATTTTAAAAACCATTGCTCTAGGACATGCACACACTATATTTTTATAATATTTAGTACAGTATTTGTAGGGACATTCAAACAGCTTGATCTGACTTTCTTCAGCCAACCCCTACATCCAATCTTAACCCAGCTGCTAAAAAAGGGTTTTATTTTTCACTCGCAGAGATACACACACTTGTGTTCAAACCTTGCCCAGTTGATCCATATGGCTGTTCATTCCCTCTCCTCAGCCCATATGGTAAAATCCTAACCTCAGCAGTGTTCTGTGTCATGCCTCCTCCATTATGAACTGTTAGCAACCACAGCGAACATGCTAGGATGTGAATGCTCCCCTGCTGTTTGACCAGGTGCATCCAGACCCTGGCAAACAAATCAATATGTGGGGTAGAACATGTTCTGCTTAAAAAAAAGAAAAAGGAAAATTAAAGGGTGCAAAGGGAGAGAGGAGAGCATGGAAACACACATACAGGGTACGTGTATAGTGCATAATGTACATGAAAACACTTAATTACATGGACACATCATCTTTTGTCCTTCATCCAATCTCTCCATCACCCCCTGCTACTGAAATAACACAGAATAACAATGTTGAAGATCATGTACCTGTATTTTCCACATGCTTTATCCATCATGCTTCTGAATCACCCCAAGAAGCCTCAGATTAAATGCGTTACCAGAAGGCGTTCAGAGGTGAGAGGGAGAGAGGGGAACATCTGGCAGAAGACAACAAACACTCATTCTCTATAATTCCAGGGATGTAATATACTCCCTTCTTCTGGGGTTTTATTGGACCATACAGGTTCTCTGTGAATTCATGGGTACAGCCAGCTTTCACTTGAGAACAAGAGCAAGAGACAAAGACACACAGGCAGACATTTCATTGGTGAAGGTATAAGAGATGGTAAAATGCCATCTTGACAAAATTATAGTATTTTTAAAAGATAAATGTGCAATACTGTACACACTAAATGCATGGCTGCTGCTGCTCTGCACAACTCCAAGGAAAACAACTTGTTTTTGTTTCCTCTTGACATGCGACAATACTGTACAGCACAAACATGTGATTTACTGTATATCATGTACAAATAGACGCCAGAATGCTGAAGCATATTTCCTATGCTGTGGGACAGCAAAAGTGGCAGTAGCATTTTTGGAAATCATGATGATGATGTTGTTTACCATTATTAGTTTATTTGTGTTATTTTTGCATTTGGGCAGTACAGTGGAGAGACAGGAAACCAGAAAAAGAGTAGGTGACACAAGTGTCCCAGGATGGATTCAGGACCCAGGACTTCATAGTTAATCCATCAACCACTGCTCCACTCACACACCCCTTTTTGCATTTCTGAAATAAAAGGTAAGTATCCCCTTTACCAGCACCACATGGACATTGTATTCAGCTCTCAGGTGTTATCAGATCTCAGTTATATAGTCCCACCTACCCCCCTTTCATTACTTTTCATGTATGTTAGACTTTATGGCACTAAAACCCATTATGTTTATAGGATGCATTAAATAATGGCTGAAAAAAGAATAAACTTCTAATCTTAATGACATTTTTGTGCAATAAAGAATGCATGTCAAATGGTCCTGTATCAATGTCAGTGCCTTCAATAATGTCTTCTTCATCTTATTGCTCTTATTTGTGTGGTACTTATTTGTTGTCTTCATTTTGCGTTTGTCTGCTCACATTGCTTTGCCTGCTCCGTGTTGCATTCTAAATCTCCAAATCTCATCAATAAATTATATTAACACAATAAATCCAGCCCGGACAGAATGCAATGCCCTGGTGCTCAACATGTTATATGTTACTGAAAGATTTTTCCTACACCCTGCAGACTGGTTGTGTGTGTGTGTGTGTGGGGGGGGGGCCATGTGTTGGCCACAGATACAGACAGATCGATACTAGGACTTGTCAACGGGGGGATTGCGATCAGTCCATACCTAAACCCTCAGCCCCCCATACACACATAGACACACAAACGGTCACAGCCCATACCCCACTGCACAGTGAAAAGAATAGCAGGCTGTCAATAGACCCTCCCACTGCATGCTCTAACACACACACACACACATAGTAGCCCCATCGATCACCCCTTGTCCCTGCAGAGATCTTCAATGTGTCACATGTACTAGCCTTGATGCTATCCAGTGCAGAGTATAACCCATTTCTAGCACCACCACCCTGGACTTATGGGATGGATGAATGAATAGATGGATGAATATGTTGGAAATGGGAAAATACCATGAAACTCAACAGCAAAGTCAATGTGTTTGCCGAATGTGGTTATTTTCCACACTGCAATTCCTATTTTGTTTTATTGTGAAAGGAAGTTACATTTTATTTTGAATAACCATTGGTTTAGGTTTGATGTGTAGACTATTAACAGTGTTGGACAATATATTGTAACTGAGTAGAGTGACGTGATTAAAGATTAAGTAATTAAGAAGTGATATAGGGCCATGAGTTTCAGACTTTTTATGTGACTCAATTAAAATGATTTCTGTTTTGATTCATCTGCTACTTTTAATTTATAATCCAAAGTATTTAGTCAATAGCACATTATGTTTTTGTTTTTTGTTAAAAATGTTTTCTCAGATTAAGTTAAGGAACAAATTTTGAAAATGCTTATGCTAATGCTACTCTTTGGGCTGGTTTACATATTTTAGTTCCTTTGATTGTTTCTTCTTTTTCTAAGAGGAGGCCTACTCAGAGCCCATTGTAGCTTTAGAATAATCTGCGGGCCATTTAAGGGGCCAGGTTTCCAGACAACAATAAATAAATAAATCTAAAATCCTTGACTAACTGACAAGAAGAGATGAGGTTTTCCTGCTGCAGTTGCATTTTCACCTGGGCCTGTGATGCGCCAGACTGCTGGCTCTAAACTTGATTAGATAGTAGTGGGGAAGGAGAGATTGCATGGACAAAGGCAAACATTTGGCACAGATACGTCAACAACTTGGGGAAAATCAAACAATGACTAAAGTTCCACTGTGGAGAACAGCCAGAAAATGCAAAAGAAACAGAAAATGAGAGAAGAAAAAACATTTTTGGGCGTGGACACCACAGAGAATTTGAGAAAACAAAACTCTTGTATTAGAGAGGGGCAAAATGCTGGATAAGCAAGGAATATGAATAGGCTCCTCGCCAGTGATGACTCGAAAACCCTAAAAACAAAACAGTGTCTTTAATTTCACTTTTGCTTACATTACAGGCAGCCTGAAGTAAAAATGCCCATGTGTAACATTTCCCATGAACATTGCTGTGTTTCTCCATTCAGGCCAGGCAGCCAAACACTCTGACGATATTTACTTATGTGTCTAAGACGGAGGAACATACAAGACAAGCAGATGGTCAAGCAAAGCAAGATCAGAACATACAGGGAAAGAAAAAGACAGAGAAAGACAACAACAATGGGTTCCCTGGTTCCACTCTTTTTTACATGTTAAAAGCAACTTCTTTTCATGAAAATGATTAATTTGTGTTGTTTAATGTTGGATGTAGCTTTGTAAATTCACAGCAGAAATATCAGAAGGCTTTCTACTCTTTAATATCACCTGTCAACATGTAGAACAATCAGTGAATGTCTGTCAAATTAAGCAGACAGACAAATCCCCATTTTTTCCCGTTAGAAATAGACTAAATAGTTAAAAAAATAAATAAATAAATAATGAGTTTCTGTATTTCACACCTATCAGTCTGATATCGTTAGCAGGTGTTAATTAGGGAAGAAAGACAGAAAATACGACAAAACACCTGTGAAGATGCTCACAACCACTCACACCTACCACAAACTGAACCTGAACACATCTTGAGTTTGCATGTCTCTTTCACACACCACACAGGCACACACACACACACACACTTCTGGCTAATAGCTCAATTAACACACTGTCATGTCAAAAAATGTGAGCCCACTAAATCCATGTGTCTCCGAGGAGGATAGCGAAGAGAGAGGAAGTAATTGATAATATATTCATGGGAAGCTACTTTGAAAACTAATTATGTGTGTATAACAAGCAGAGAATTATTCCGACAGCTCCTGAAACCTATTAGTTGTGGGGGCTGAGGTGTGTGTGTGTGTGTGTTTTATCATGTGACTGTGCTGTGATCTCTCCATTCACCGCTGATGTCACAGAACAAAGTTGCAAATATATAAGGACTGTGGAACTCAACTGGGAACATACAACTTGGAAACTGATCTTTACTTCATTTTTATGTAATTTACTCTGAGACATATACCTTTAACCCTACAATCAAGTAGAAAAGTGGCTCAGGATTGAATTCAGCTGGCTTTTTAAGGCATGTTTTGGGAGATGGATGAAAATGGAAAAATACCATGAAACTCAACAGCAAAGTCAACATGTTTGCCTAATGTGGTTATTTTCCACACTCCAATGCCTATTTATTTTTTTTATTATAAAAGGAAGTTACAACTGAAAATGCTTCTGTGATCACAAGCAGATTGGTTACATTCAGAATATTTACAATGTGTTTTCATGCAAAGACAATACGTGTGATATACTATATATTCTTGAAGCTTTCTTTAAATACATATCAGCAAATTATGTGAAGCCTGTGACATTGTGATTTACCTTAAAGGATAAGGCTGGTATTTTTCTATATTTAGCAAATATAGTAAACAGGACAATGTATGTGGGACTGACTCAAAATAAACTAGGGTCAATATTCATTGTAATGAAGGACAGTGTCACCAAGTGCAATGTTCTGGCTCACTGATGTGATTTTAATAGTTTTTTGTTTGTTTCTTTTTGGCATTTATATTACATAGTGACAGCTGAAGAGAGACAGGGAAGGTGGGAGAGAGAGAGAGAGAGAGAGAGAGAGAGAGAGAGAGAGAGAGAGAGGAGATGACATGTAGCAAAGGGCCCAGATCGGAGTTGAACCAGGGTTCGTGCTCTACCAGGTGAGCTACCGGGGCACCACATTTTAATAGTTCTTGAACAACAGTGGAGCTGTATGGCACAGATAAATAAGCCAGTATAAATGTCCGATGTCAGGCTACACAGGAAATACGTGTGAGTAGATTGAATTCTTTGTTGGTTTTGTCCTTTTCATGGGATTTGATGACAATAAGAAAAATGTTGAATATCACCAGCTGGGTCCTTTAAATCAATACAGTTGGTTATACTGTATTTGCCTTTTCAGTGCAATAAGAATGTGATGTGAGCTGATGAATAGGGCGGTGGAATGGGAAGCAGTCTAACTCTGAATTGGATTCAGAGGAATTGCAGACCAAAAGACCAGCGGGTTCACGCCCTCTATCTCCTTCCTCTCTCTTTTACAAAAAATATGGCATTTTCAATGCATGAAGCAATTTAATCTCCCTGTCTTCTATGAAAACGCCTGTAAATGAGAGTCTGTGAAATTAAGGAGATCGCCCAGAGATTGGTCAGTCTGTCAATCGCTCTGCCTCTCTCTTTCTTCGGCTCCGTCCTGTCTCCCTCTAATACAAAATATAGGATATTATCAATGCATGAAGCAATTTAATCTCTTTCCTCTCTCTCTCTTATGAAAACGTCTGTAAATGAGTGTCTGTGAAATTAAGTGGGAGATCGTTCTGTTTTCTCTAAGGTCAGTCTCTCTCTCTCCTTCTCTCTCTGCTTCTGTGATCAGTCCATTTGTCAGAGGTCAGACTTGTTCCCATCTGGGAGCAGCATTCTGCCTGCCAAACATTCCCCATTACCGTATGTAAATTCATTAATTGCAAACCCATAACTACATCATCCTTATACTTTGACCTCTTTTATCCAGCCCACACACACACACACACTATCACACCCTCTGCCCTAATGCAAATAAGAAACAAATAAATAAATAATTGAATATACAAGCATTTTATGTCTGGGGCAAATCCTCAGAGAGGAATTAGAGAAACGGAGAGAATACAGAAAGTGAGGAGGAAATATAACGTGAAAGACAGAAAGAAAGAAAGAAATGTGAAGGATAAGAAAAGGATGGGGGCTTTTGGGGGCTTAAACAACAAGGCAATGAAAAGAAGAGATGATAGCAGACTGACTGCCTGACTGCCTGAATGAAATCAAGGTTTTTCAGAAAACAGAATAAGATGCAGGGAAAAACATCCTTTTGTTATGTTAAACACGCCATCTCATTGGAAATGTCTTGGCCTGCTTTATTCATCCTAACATTGTCATCGGGAATAATAGTGGAGATTGACACAGACTCTTGCTTTCTTTGGATTAAATCCCCAAGCAGTTCAAAGAATTTTACACAGAATGCAATGTGTTGATGCCCCTAAGCTGGAGAATAATATGCATATGCACTTCTAGCCATCCACCTACT
This sequence comes from Macquaria australasica, assembly GCA_005408345.1. Taxonomy (NCBI): domain Eukaryota; kingdom Metazoa; phylum Chordata; class Actinopteri; order Centrarchiformes; family Percichthyidae; genus Macquaria; species Macquaria australasica. The sequence continues at coordinate 76,352 of SEMN01000246.1, read as the reverse complement.
GTAGGAGTGCAAACTCTTAAGCTGTCTTAGTTATGGCAGCAGTTGCAAAGGATCGTTCACTGTGTGCTTCCTTTCTACAAATGGAACGCTCCTTTTCAAGTATGTATGTGCAGTGCTGAAGATCAGTCCAATAAAAAAAGCAAGTCATGCATCCTTGACTTGAGAATGTGTACAAGTTTACAGTGTGCTTGTGCTGCAGGCACTAGTACTTGCAACTAATATTATTATTATATTAATTAAATATATAAGTAACTTTGCCTTGTCTTCATTTGCTACATTAATGAGCATTTCTTTTTCCTGACTCTTCACTTTATATACAATGTCTTGTAATAAAATGAAGGGTGTAACAGTAAAGTTGCAATAATAATTAACAATGGATCAAATTACTACATGTAGGCCTAATGTGAAAGGGGTCGCTCGTAGTGACAAACGCACATAAAATTATCAACCGACCCTGCAGTTCACATCAGCAAATATTTAAACATTTTATTAAGGAAAAAATAGACTGGTATACCTGATGCTAAACCATATATGTTATATGCAAAAAAAAAAAAACTAAACTCCTAGTGGTAGGTACTAGTGACCCGCTGGCAAGGATTAACATAAAGGATATCTAAGTAGCTAAACATTTCATAATGTTGGTGTAATTACACAAGCCTACAAATAGCTTATACACAGTATTTATGATCACACAGTATGAAATATATTTCTCAAAATAAAATCCTGCACTTTAATTGTCTGCATTTTCATGTGCATCATATTATTCCACTAGCATTATCTGTATAAAAAACAGACTAAATACAGACAATAAAAGCAGTATTTGGTCAATTCCACATTGTCTGGTACAATACTCGTGAGTTAATACATTTGTTATACCAACAATGTGGAATATGTGACTGTTGTTTATCATGGTTTCAGTAACGAGTTCACATGATTGATCTCATGGGTGAGTAAACAGGGATCTTACGAGAGATGAGATGAAGATGAGATGGGATTCTGCGCTTTGTGGTGAGTGCTCCCCCTAGAGTTTACTGTGACAAGTTTCAGGCCCTATCACTTGGTCTCTGTCATGGGTTACAAAGATGACTTATTATTTAGAGAGCAGAATTGCTAAACATGCAATTTTAGATTTTTATATTTTGTAGACGATGTGTGGTTTTAATGTCAGTCTGTCTTTTTCTATACACTTTCCCTAACATGCTGTTCTCTTTGCTTCTCTATCCCTTCCTCCATCTCAAACAAATGTTTTCAAGAAATGCAGCACCAGAACAACATATAAGGTCCTGTGTGTGTGTGTGTGTGTGTGTGCACGCACCAGAATATGGCATCACTAACTGTGTAAATCAATCCCAAGTCTGCCATTGCAGAGTTGAGATTATGCTGTTATTTTTTTAATCCCCCACTGTGAGAGAAGGTCTGACCCGCACAGAAAGATAATAGAGTGAAATTGAGATAGAATGGAAGGAGAAAAAAGGGAGAAAAAAATACAAATGGTCAGAAAAAGAGACAGAGGGGAAAAGAGGGGAAAAGAATCAGTAACCAAAAGGGAGAGAAAGGACTCAAAGAGACGATGAGAAAGTGAAAATATTCAGCTCTGACTGCGAGAAGATGTGAATCTATTTTTGTGGGGTAATGTATATTCAACTTCATACACTGTTCTACAAAGCCGCAGCTAGCTTAGAAAACACCAACAGATCTATTTATTATGAACAATATTTTCATAGTCCCCTCATATAAAATTCCATTCCTCTGTTCACTTTGGCGAAATAGAAGCCACACGTCCACAGTGTGTGAGATATTACTGTGTGCCTCGTGAAAATGAATAATATATGATTGGCCTGAGACTGTGGCGCTCCTGGAACCACAGGAAATCATATCCTTCTTCTTCACACTCCTTTTTCCAATTTTTTTCTTCTTCTGCAGTTTCTGTTGTGTGTGTGTGTGTTTGTGTGTGTTTGTGTGTGTGTGTGGAGTGGAGTGGGGGTTGGTCAGTGAACTTTTTAGCCTGTAATAGTCGGGGCAGGGATGGAGGGAGAACATCACAGCACTCTTAAATTGAATTTTTAACAGGCCATGGTTTGAGCAGGTCACAGGGCCGAAAGAGGGAGAATGAAAAAGAAATTGTGAGAGAGATGGAGAAATAGTGCGTAAAAGAAGGATTGTAGTGTATTGTGTAGAGAATGAAAGGATGAGACAGAGAAAGGAGAAGAGAAGAGTCTATTTTCTTTGGCAGTCAAGTGTGATCACTGCCTGAACTGGCATTGCCACTGAAACACACACACACACACACTGACCTTTCAAAGCTTTCCACATTTTTGATAACCTGTTCTTTTCCCCTCCTTTCCTTTCATTACGGCTCAGGGTCATTTTCACACCCAAAAGTACAGTGATGAAAAAGAAAGAAAGAAAGAAAGACCACCTATTCATATTGAACCAGCCCTCAAAATGTAGTACAGAAAATGATGATCATTACAGCAGAAAATGTCCTATTTATCTATTGTAATTCTATGCCCATGTGCCCGTGTTTCAGCCTTCAGCCTTGTGGCATAAACTTCACCGACAGGCACTGCATTTTAAAGACGTCAGCATGAATGTTAATGCTCCATCGGATCAATACTGTTTCTGGGAGTTTGATCCTTTAACCTTCTAGAAGAAATGGAGGTACTATGTTTTCTGTAAAGCAAATCGAATTGACATTTTCCCCTCAACTTTTACTGAATGGTGGCACATTATTTAAACATCAATTTTAAATTGTTGGCATCCTGCAGGAAATCTGTATCCCTACACATTTTCTGTTTCAGTGACTTTCTTAAGAAAAACTTTTTAACATTCTCTTTTTTTTTTGACAGGGTAAATATGGAGAAAGGTTTACAAAAAGTACTTTATTCAATTTAAAGGAATAGCTTGATATTTTGGGAACTACACGTATTTGCTTTTAGTGTTAGATGAGAGGATCTATGCCACTCTGTCTGGACATTGACTATGGTAACTAGTTAGCTTAGCTTAGCATAAAGACCGGAAACAGAGGAAAACAGCTAGCTTGTCTCTGCCCGAGGTAACAAAATTAGCCTACCAGCCCCTCTAAAGCTCACTAATTAACACCTCATATCTCTTTTGTTTAACTGATATTTTTACACTATAGATATAGGGTGTTTATTGAGCTTTAGTGGTCCTGCTACAGTAGGTGGATTTTGTTACCTTTGGACAGAGCCAGGCTAGCTGTTCCCCCCTGTTTCCAAGTCTTTGTGCTCAGCTAAGCTAAGCTAACCGGCTGCTGGTGGTTCATATTTACTGAATAGTATCAATCTTCTCATCTCTTGGCAAGAAAGCAAGTAAGTGCATTTCCCAAAATGTCAAAGTGTTCCCCCTTAAGATTGAGAAAACTTTGAATAAGGAATATGAAGATCAAGGTTTTCGAGCAAGAAAACCCCAGTTTGACCTTAAATTTGTGTTACAGGCTGGCCGCCACCAGCGTCACTGTGTGTGTGTGTGTGTGTGTGTTTAAGGGTTTACACAGGAGTAGTGCACACATATGCACACACAAGAATGGCCACATGACCTGCGCATGCTTCTAAAGAGAACAAAAGAAGATTTATGGATAGATTCTTTTTTTCTTTTTTATCTCTCTTATTCCTTCATCTCCTCTTCCTCTCCTCTCCTGTTACTCTTGACAGCTCCCTCACTTGATTTGTTTTGTCCAACTCCCTCTCTCTCTGCCCTTTTATCTTCATGCTAAACTCTTTCTGCCCAGTTAATCTGAGTTTATAACTTTTTAAATATTATTCTTTCGGCTTTCAGAGATGAATTTCCTCTTGGCGTGTCCTGCTTATATAACAATCTGTTCATCCCTGGTAAAATAAATCCTTACAAAGGAGAAAGGAATCAAATGCGGAGAAAGAGAAGTGGTGTATTAGGAAGCAGAAGACAAGTGAAAAGATAAGAGATAAACAAGATGTTCTTTAGTTTCCTTGAAGAGAGATATGATAACACACTCAACGCCTGATGGAAACCTAAGCTTTGACAGAAGAAGAAAAAGCCTGTGTGTTGTTTAAGCATCAGGTCTTTCCTTTGAAGAAGGTTTGTTCCCATTTGTCTTTGGAGAGAATGGTTACTAGCCTCACTATGACCTTTCAAAACTGTACTCTTCTTCTTTCAACCTCCACCTCCTCCTCTTCTTCTCTCTCCATCATTATCATTCCCACTTTTTCTCTCCATCCATCCATCTATCCCCCCCATTTCTTCCTCTCATCTCCATCACTGTAAACTTGTCCCGTTATAATCATAGCATCTTGTCACCCTCCATAATCTCACGTTCCTCCTTTAACTTTTTCTTTCCATTCCTTTCTTTGTAACTTCTAGCTTGTAATGCTACACCTTCTTCTACCTTTCTATCGTCTGTGGATCCCTCTGCCTTATGGGTACTTAGAGGACAGGAGAGAACATAGGAAGGAGGAGTGCGATGTTGGGTGTGAAATTAGCTGAGCCACTACGCCCGTAAGCCAAGGTGAGGATGACTCGGAGGATGATAAAGTACAGTTTATACCACATACAGTGCTGTATAGAATGCCAAAATGGCATTTGTTTTTAACTACAGAAGAGCGCCGTTGGCGATTCCCCACTGCATGCAACAATCCTGCAGTAGCATGTCAAGCAATATAAGATGGTTGCAACAGCACATCCAATGTAACCTGACATTATGGTGAATTACAGGGTCTCCTTCATGTTTGAAAAAGAATAGGCTGCAACTGCTGCTGTGTGACCAACAGGGAACAGAGGGACTCTGTACTCTACCATGTTAGTAGTACAGGCAAAACATGGACCTCGGCTTATGGTTTGTTACCATGGCACCGCAATGACACCCACTGTACATCTGGCTAGGATGCTAACAGGGAACAGGCTCACACAAACTGTGTCTGAATGTGTTTGTGAGCGTGTGTGTGTGGGTGTGCGTGTGTGTGTGTGTGTTGTACGGGGTAATGCAAGAAGGGCAGCAATGTTAGCATAATGGAAAGGATGACATTTATCCCACAAATTGCCTAGAAGTCAGCAAAATAAAATGCGGTCCCGGCAAGAAGGCTGTCTGGTGAAGGAGAAGGGATTCTGAGAGAGGAGAGGAGAGGAGAGGAGGCACACTCTGACAAAATAAAGTACAGTGTACTGTAAAGGCTTAATGACAAAGGGTACTCACAAATGCGAGTACTCAAAACTACGCACAAATCATTGTACACTTTTGTAAATCTTGTTTTTCATTTGTTGATCATGTAATACACATCTGTGACCATATTGAGTCTAATTTAACTCCATAGTAGTCTGACGTCTGTATGGTGTGATCAGATGACATTTGCCACAGCTACGCCAGTATTTGGCAAGCGATAAACTCGACAAAAGTCGATCCCAAGCATGAACCTTTTTTATGCCTTGTCCATTCATTTTATTCCATCCACCCATTCAGGTGAGAATACAGTCGCGCTCTGGTGCAGAAATGTGGCCGCTACCGTGGAAATGGAAGTCACCTTCTCTTTCATCAGCCAGTTTCTTCAAGCCGTTTTTATTTCCTGGAATGGGTGTCTGTGATAGCTCACTATGCAGGCCAACACCGGCCTATGTGTGTGATGTTTAGTCTGAATGCAAACTGTTTATTTAAATGCTTTATATGGCATCAAACACTTCAGAATCTGTCCTTAAAAGTTTGACTTTATAAAATGGGACAACAAGATTTAGTTTTCCTTTACAAATGACCAGTGGTGAATTTTTCCAGTATTCAGAGCCTTTACTTAAGTAAAAGTGCTCTGTACTTACAGAGTACTTATTCTGTACTTACGAGCCTCAGCACAGGTTGCTTCTGGTCTCCATGGATATCTGTACCAAATTTCATGGCAATCCATCCAATAGCTGTGTCTGGACAAAAGTGATGGACTGACTAACTTTGCCATCTCTAAAGCCACATGACTTGTGTGGCTAAAAACTGTACTAAACCAATAAAATTCACCTGATTGTATGTTGATCATGACGACCATTTCACCCATCATGTTGTGGTTCCTTTATTCTGTTGTTGTTCATGACTGATAAAGTTGAGTTGTGATCTCTACTGATCTCTGTATGTACACATGCACAAATAAAACCTTAAATTTCTGCGCTGGGAAGTACAGAATGTCTTGCTGAAGGCACCAGAAAAGAAGCTGATGCACTGATGATGGAGGATAGGTCACAGAAACACAGTTACTGAAGGGTTGATTTAGTTTGAAATCAAAAACTGCCGTTCAGATTTACCCACCATTTTTAGTAGAATCACAACCAAATTTGCAACAGTAACGGGTGCCATGAGTTCCATTATGCAGGAGTTGGATGGCTGAAAAAAGGACCTGATTTGCCATCAAGCTCTAATTGGTGCAAAGACACAACTAATGATCGTTAAGTGGGAAATGATAGCCCCAAGCTAACTTTTCTCACTCCATAAGGATATGATACATAATTCATAGCTAACAGCTGAGCAAATGAGGACAAAGAGAGAGAAAGAGTGAACAAGGGAAGAGACGAAAAGGACAAATAGGAAGGAGGCTGAAAAATATACATAGACAAAGTGTTTGTGTGTGCATGGTGAATGATAGATGCAAGTGTCATGTGCATTCATGTGTGGGTGTGCATATGTGAATTTGGATGCAAAGGTTTGCATGTGTACACACATGTGCACTGTGTGTGTGTGTGTTTGTGTGTGTGTGTGTGTGTGTGTTGTTTGGCAGGCTACTTGGTGTGTGAAACTGTGATTGAGGTGACAGTGAGCCCGTGAGAATAGTTAGCATCCACCAGACACACACAAACTCACTCGCATAAACACACACATGAACACACGCACACAAGAACAGCAGCTGTTGCTAATTATTAATTCATGCTCAAATTCCTGTGAAAACTCAATGTGGCAATGAACACTGGGGACGGGAAGAGATGGAGAAAGAGAGAGAATGATAGACGAAGAGGGAGAAAGATGAAGAGCGAAAGACAGAAAATGATGGAGACAGACAAAATGGGAGGGTGGGAGAGACAAGGCGTGTGTGTAACAGAATTATTATTTCAAAACTCCATGTTTTCATCATACTTTTCAGCAGATTAACTATTAATATGAGTTTAATCTCTGAAAACAAAGGTACACTGTACCTTTTGTCACTGTGAAGGAGACTCGGATGTTACACCCTCCTGGGACTGTAACAGCGCTGCAACAGTGCAACATGCAAAACTGTGTCTCATAAAATGGCTACATCTGTCTGACTGTCACTATGACTCTAATGATGATCCGTATGATTCAACATGTTGATCTCAACTCTTGACTGAAAATGCAATACACTGGTGCTTTAATCATGTACAGTAATGGCATTTTCATCATAAACATGTGGCCTCAAAAGCCAATGAATGATCTTATATACATTGTTTAACTTAGATGAGGGCTAGGTGGAAACATGTCGACACTGACTATCATGTTATCTAACTATAAAGGAGGGAATTTCTGTCTGTATGTCTGTCCTTTTTATTATTTTGACAACCGCTCATCCGATCGACTTCACACTTGGTGTATTGCTGAGGACCCAAGGGAGTGCAGTGCTGAGTGAGAAGAGAGGTTCTCGAGAACGCTACATGCAGCCATACTGCGGTTCTTGACAACGCTGCAAGCAGCGCTTCCGGGGCACAAGCAATCGCCCACTCCGAACGTGCACACGTTCTGAATGGCCGCATGCTCCAAATGGGCATGCCCCCCAACAACGCTGCAAGCAGCAATACCGGTGGAAACCAAGCAATTGGCCCGTTCCGAACTGCCATGCCCGGAGTGGGCACTGCACTACAAATGAACTCAAATGAATTAAATTAAATTGAATTAATAATTGAATAATTATATAATTAATTGAATCAACTCAAATACATTTAATTAAATAAATCATTAACTGCCATTAAAATGAAAAAACACAGAGCAATGATTACTGCTTCATTAATGGAAGGTAGATATTATTTGGATATAATATAAAGGCAAAATCAAAATCTATTTTTGTGCACATTTCTTTAGAACATGACCCTGTGCTATCACGTGCTCTGGTCTTTGTGTCTGGGCAAAGTGAGTGCTGTATGATGCTGATATGTATGTAATAATGTGTAGCTTAAAAGGTATGTATACAGTTCTGGTTTAGTGGCACCCAGAACACAGCCAGTGTAAAATTGAACAAAAGGCGTCCTGACTATAGAGGGGAGCTTCATGGATCATTAACAACAAACATAGCCAGCGCTAAAATAATTTCTATGCTCCATCTAGAACCTCATGTGGAAACACAGGCACTAAGAGCTCATCAACACAAAGAGCTGTTAGGATGCATTGTTTTATATAAGTCCCCTGTGGAGGTCTGACTTTTCATTTATGTCCCACCCCAGCCTTCAGCAACTCCCAACCTTGTGACTTCAATTGTAGTGGTTTTGACAAAACTGAAAGATATAAATACATCACGTCTTGGTCTAATTAAAAAAATCCTCACTGGATAGATTTAGAGCTACACAGTAGTTGAGCCAGAAACAAGGATGTTTATCTTAGGAGTGATACCATGTTATGGAGCTCACCTCTGAAAACGACAGTAATGAGCACTCCTTAGTATGTCTTCATTATGACATTTATGAAGACATATAAATCTCCTCTTAAGTATTTCCTCCTAAATTGAAGAAACTGACTATCTAGAAAATCTAACTAAAAGAAAAAAATTCAATCATAAGCATTTTGGAATTTTCTTCTTGGCTACTTTGTGTTTTGCTAAAGCATTAGATGAAATCATAATAGCCTTATCTTGACATTTCCAGGCAATCAATAATTACATGTGCCTGGAATTTTGTGAAATGCCTAAAGTGCAACTCTTTTCACAAAGACAGGGAACCGCTGGCTGATTAACTACACCAAGCATTGCGGCTATTTTGCCTGATTTGAAAACAGAACAACACTAATACAAATAAATGGTGACATTTGAGAATGCTACAGTCAAAGTTACTTTTGTCCAATGACATTTCACTGTTACATCTACGCAGAGAGTTTGTAAAATTTTTATTACTTTGGGATAAGAACATATTGATTGTTATTTGGAAAAATGAAATGAGGACATTTTGAAGGGTGTGTGTGTTAAAAATGTCATTATAAATTTAAAGTATAAGTATAGGTAAAATGTAATTTGACCCATCATAAGCTGGACTCACACACAGACACACACACACACACACACTGGTACAGTAAATAAGCTAAGATATTCACACAAACTACAATCAGAGCATGTTGCCTGCAGATCTTCATTGTAATTGGCTCATTTAGCTGCATCTTTTTTATAAGAGTTCTATGTTTAAAAATGATTCCCTGATTGAGAAAGTACCAGTGGTTTACCAGTGTCAAGCTCTAACTGTGAACCAGCTGTAGAAGGTGTTGAGGTTGATTTAACAGTAAATTAACACGTCACTTTAGCGCTAATAACACAGGTAAACAAAACAGCAAGCATCTTGTCTGGTATAGCTACTGTGGAAGTGACACAAATTAAATCACAGGGAAAGCTACAGTATGTTTGGTAGGAGCTTCACACTTGTCTAAAATGTGTCGTACCTGCCAATGGCAAATTACAATGTGCCTCATATTAAAATGTTTGAACCACTAGTTCTGTCCCTGAACATGTATCTGCATTAAAGAATAAACAGACAGGAACTCTGATGATGAAGCCAATTTGTGTATTTCCACAACTACGTTATTATGCAAAGCACAGTCCACTGTATAATTAACCATGGGTGCATGGTTTCCAAAGACAAGCAGAACAAAGACTGACACAATTTACAATTAAACATACTTTCATTGTTAATTAACCAGTCATTTATCTCCAACTTGAACTTGAGTAGCCTATAGCATCCAAACTAATTGCTAAATTAGTGTTTCTAGAGGACACCTCCAGCTTCCATGTATTCCTGCAGCACTGGGACAGTCTACAGCATGGGTGGCCAACCATATGCCACAAAGAGCCAATGGGCTGCAGGCTTAGGGAATGTAGGGTCTGAATAAACTCTACTACATTTTGTTTTAAATTTTTTTGCAGGATGTTTTTATTCATAAAAAGACAGCGGCAGATAGAAGGCAAAAAGATAAGAAATTAGGGAAGACAGGAGAGAACCTGATGAAAACAGATGAGAAAGTGAGAAAAAGATAAAGACAGCCAGCCAGAAGGTTCATGAGACTGCCAGGCACATTGTTTGTTACTGAAGAAGACAGACAGAAAAATACTGTGGTGCTATTAATATGCATTAATCAGGAAGAAGGGTCTGATGAGTCTGATAAGAGTGTGACAGCATGATGAACTGCTGGTGAGCTGCAATCATAAATGCAACCATATGTACAGTAGAATAGGTGCAGACTTCATGCATTCTTGTTTGCTGACTTTTGCTTACATGCATGGTTATTAGGTCTGCAAATGTACAATCTGTGCAAATTACTGTTGGTACTACACATTCAAGTCATTTGCAAGCCCCTTATAGTTATTTTTGAAATGCCATTTTGATGGTTCCCTCGCTAATTTTATAGAGACATTACTAAACCCTGTTTGGAGACTTGGCTGCCATAATCTGGAGTCCTTTCTGCTCCAGCTCTGCACTTTTGTTTGATTTGTGATTTGGTTTATGAACCTGCGGAGGCTTTAATGGAAGAGACACGCACTCTCTGATCCCCATTATCTACCTTCTGCTGCACAGAGAGGCAGATAAGAGGAGGAGGAGGAGGAGGAGGAGGAGGAGGAGGAGGAGGAAGAGAGGAAAGAGGCTAAAAATGAGGACCAAGTCATGGCCCTCATTATCAAAACCCATCAATGGGGGGGAGAAACAGAATGAGTTGGGGACAGACGAGGGAGAGGGGGTGTATTTATAAATTGAACAAGAGATAAAATAGTGGGATGTTAATGATAAACTGAGATAGGGAAAGAACAGAGAAGGAGTGATTTGCCAACAAAAAGAAAGTGACGGTCACCTATGGAGTGAGAGATAATAGGAAGAACACGCCAAGCCTCTGATGTGCATGTGCAAGGGGATGAAGGAACCCGGTCAGCCTTCATAAGCCATTGATTTACACAATCCCAGTCACCACCTAATATTTCATCTGTGCTACATTTGCAATCTCCCATCCGTTGAGGCCATGAGTCATTACCGATGGCCAAGATCACAGCATGGTGGCCCCCTCGGAGTAATGAGATAGAGAGAGGTGGAAAGTGAGAGACGGGGCAGGCAGGAAAGAGGTGGAGGAGGAAGAGGAGGAGGAGGAGGAGAGGACAAAAAGGGGGATAATGGAAGAGAAGAAGAGGACAGGGATGAGGGTGGATGGAGGTTTCTCAATGTGCCATTATGGAGCATGAAAAGGAGAAAATCAGAGATGGGCAGTGAGAGAGTGATTGAGATGGGGGTTGAGTGAGAGTACAGGTAGAGAAAGACAGAGAGAGATATGGAAGGGAGATTGCTTTTCTCTAATTATGTCTATTTTCGCTGTCAGAGAGACGAATATAAAGCTAATTCCACCTGCCCTCCTTCTCATCCCCGTTTTTTTCTAAAAGGCCGTACTCGTTTTCTTTACCCCCTTTCACATGAGGTGTGTTAGAGGCTTTTTTCATGACACCGAAATGAACAGATGGCAATATCAGCCCTTACAAAAGAGAGATTTTGCGGTTGCTATCACCGTGACAACAACCCTCAACCACCCGCACAATATATTTTGCTGCTCTGTCGAAGGCAAAGCTCCATCTCCCTCTTTCTGGCTTGGTCTACTTCTGTCTATCCATTCATCTGACTCTCACCACCCTCGGTCTCTCTTTGATATCTGTGTTTTTCACACAGGCATAATCAGTGCTAGCTATTGAAGCCCATCATACTGCATCTATGCTGCCTTCAGCTGGTCGAAGAGATCTGATAATTGAACTGGCTGCACAATACTGCTCATGTAAAAAGGTGATACCTCTTTAATGGATAGCATAAAGGCAAACAGAAACACAACGTACAGATGTAAGATATCACAAATGCAAATGCACACACACAAAGCCACTTCATTTGTATGCTTCAATGAAGTCTGAAGCATATTCTTACCCATACATCAGTAGCCCTGTAATTGGGGCATTTCTTATTAAAAAGCATATTATATTGTAACTTTATGCTACAGATAAAAGTCCTAATTATTCCATTCTGATTATATTTGATTAAGTCTTTCTCTCTGCACCCTCAGAAATCACACAATCTCATTGAAGGGGTAATTTCCTACTTCAAAAGCTAATTAAGCCAATCAGAACACAAAGGACTGGCTGTAGCCATGACCCAGCATGTACTACATTTAACGGCCCAAAATTGCTAACAAAGTTTAATTTTCATTCCTTTTTTTTTTTTTTTGCAAAGTGATTCATGCTAATTTCCGCCTGAATAACTACATATTCAGGGCAAACTTTTTCAGTTCAAACTTAGATATTTCTAGGTCATTTGGGTATCTATCTATCTATCTATCTATGCATTTAAATGATCTATAAATCCATCTACTAATCCATGAACTCTGATGAGGTAGGTACATATGTAAGTACATGCCTATATGTAATGTATTTTGGAGGTGATGGTGGCCGTCAGTTGCAGCACAAAGATTGGAGCAAAATTGGAGATATGTGATCTTGCTTGGACACCGGCAATGTGCACTTTTCACAGCGGCCCGGTGCACCGCAGAGAACTATATACATGAACTGCAAAGTCCTAGCAAGGGAAAGCCCCTCTGAACGTGCACAAAATGAGTGGCAGGACGCTCTGAACACGACTCCGTCTTGGCATCGCCGCAGGAACAGTGGAACCTGAACGAAGGCCTCTGATAGGCCCAGTGGGGAGGAGATTGCTCTGTCCCTGATTGGATGATTAGGGGCTGCGGGGGCTCAAATCAGCCGTTTTCAGGAAGAGAGTGGTTTGGTTAAGTGGATTGGCACTGTGTGTGCTCTTTATGAGTGTGTGTGTGCCCTGCTTGTATGTGTGAGTTTGTGTGTTGTTGTATGTGTGTGTGTGTGTGTGTGTGTGTGTATGTGTGTGTGTGTTCAGAAATAGGTAAGTCCAGTTCAATAAACAAGGTACATTAGCAAAGGAAAAGAGTAGTGACAGAGAGAACCGAAAATGAAATAAAGGAAGGAGTGAGGACAGAATCACAGCTCTCAGTAGGCTGAACACATTTAGAGAGAAAAAGAAGTAGGGAGGAGGAGAAAAGTGGGAACAATAGTTTGTGTGTGTGTGTGTGTGTGTGTGTGTGTGTGTGTGTGTGTGTGAGTCCTCGATGGGTCGAGGCTAAAGATGGATGGCTGTAGTGATAGAGAGAGAGGGGAAATAAGCATAAAAATGTGGTAAAGGTATAAAATTAAAAAACAAAGGAATACAGCAAAAGAAAAAAAACGAGAGGAGAAGTGGGGGAAAAGTACAGGTGTTTAAACAAAGAACAGTAGTTATTTTAGTCAGCTGGGTACCCATGACAACTGAGGGACTAAGAGATGTGTGTGTGTGTGTGTGTGTGTGTGTGTGTGCAGGCTGGCTCAATCATCTGTTCATACACTCTTCCACTGCAACTACATTACTAGCTGTACATTACTAGGTTTTAGGGACTCACATGTATTTTGCGTCTCCCATTGTTGTGAAGTCACAGTTCCTGCTAGCTTATACAGGCTGCGTCTGTGTGGACTCAGCAGGTTTGTTCCGTACGAACTGGCGGTTGGAGTACCCCGTCCTGTGAGAGCAGCTGTCAGTCCAGTCGAGACCATTAGAAAAATGTCCATCATGTTTAATTTTGACAATTTGAATACGGGGAGACTTTTGCCATGAGAAGGATTAAGGCACAAATACACAAAAGACAGTGTTCAACATGTGGCGAAAAAAGGAATGAAACACATTTCTCTACATTAGAGGCTTCAATCATGTAGCATTATTGTATTATGCATTAGATCCATCTGCAGACCCACCAGCTGGTATTTCTCATTGTAAAGAATATAATATTGTATCGTTATGCTGTAGCTACATCCTAATTATTCCATCCTGATTATATTTGATTAAGTCATTCTCCTCACACTCTCAGAAATCACACTCATCTCATTGAAGGAGTAATTTCCTACTTAAAAAGCTAATTAAGCCAATCAGAGCACAAAGGACTGGCTCTTGCCATGACCCAGCATGCATGACTTTTAATTATCTAAAATTGCTAACAAAGTTTTCATTTTCTTGTCTTCTCTTTGTGGTGCGCTTCATAGTTATGTGGCCTAATAATGCTTTTTTAATAAAATCCAGCATGAATTTTGTACCAAACCTTGAAACTTTGATTATATGGCAGTGCTGTAAATCCACTGCAGCGTATTGTAAAAGACAGAAGTTAAGTCAGGTTCCTACACAATAAGTGAAAAAAACATTTAAAAAAAACAACAAACAAACAAAACAATAGAAAGATAAAGTGGTTTGCGTTCTCTCTATATATGTATTTTCCCTTTTTTTCTACTCCCTACGTCAGCTAGGCTGCCACATTTTTGAGAAGTCGGTATTTCTGATAAAAACATGTATAAAGTACAATGAATGGTAATAAGTGGCCGTTTGCTAAATTCCAGCAGAGCTTAGCAACTGTAACTAGGCAGAGCAGGTCTGTCATGGAGCACTAATAAGAGTGATCATTCACTCAGTATTTAAAGAGTTTGGAGGATATCAACAGTGTAGGGAATGGTTTAAATGGTGCGCTTATCTGCTCTAATGCAATCCGCTAACATTAGCCTGGCTGTTTAACTGGTTACCTATAGTCACCGTGCATTACTTCTAAGACCAAGAGTTAGCATATCATTAGTTAACTACTTATTATGTGAGGTTACAGATTATGTCAGAAAAAGCCCCGTTCAGGATTGACACATTTACCACGTGGGAGCCGTAAATAACACCGGTCCCAGATTCCACTAATGGCTGAGCCCAGATGACTTGTCAACTGGTGAGCACCAGGACTTTGAGCCTTGTTTTTTTTTCTGTATCATTAAACCGCACTGCAGCATGGTATCATGTATGTAGCCATCAAATGTTAATTACATAGCTGCAAACTGACATGTATGGCAAAAAATAAAATGTCAGATAATGGAATATTCCCTAAATAATTTCCCATAGCCCAAGGTTACATCTTCAACTAACTTGTTTTGTCAGTCATTCAGTTTTATTATTCAGTCTAAAACCCAAAGATACATCAAAATTGTGGATGTTTTTTTGTCATCAACCAATCAAATAAAACTGCCAGCGACAGGTGTCATTTCAGCCGATAAAAGCGATGGTTGCTGACTAAAAATGACAAGCCGGCTTTTGACTGTCAACACCAACTGACCCAGACTGGAACAGACCTGGTCCAACTTGGTCCAATCAGTGATCACGCCCAAATCATGTTCATGATCGGCTCAACAGTCGTAATGTGTGTTGCCGTCTTATAGGGGGTGGTGCTTAGTAAACGGTCAGTTAAATAGATATGTCTGCAATTCAGGCCTCCATGTCCAGCTTGATTTTACCTTCTCTCTGCAGATTCTAAATACTTATCTCTGGACATTGACATCCTGTGTCCTGCTTGTTGTTGTTTCTCTCACTGTAAAGGTCTGGAGCAGGTTTAGAGAAAGTTAGCTTTTTGAAATGTTTTGGAATCGAATTACATGATCATAACCTGCTGTGGAACTTGGCCTCATTCTTGTGATCGCTGCCTTCCCATCTCATAAGAGAGCCTTTCTAACTGCATGTGAGGACATTTTTTAAAGACAAGCAGCCCACAATTTACAATTTATATCCTTTTGCATTCTTCAAAATGTGAAACCAAAGTGTTTAAATGTGAATGTTAATGGTGGTTTGGGTGTACATTGTATGTGTATGTGAGAGAGAGAGCCTGTACAGCTCTGCTTAATGGTTCCCTCTCTATTTTGTTTGTTACATGTGTTTGTGTATGTTTTTGTAGACACGTTTTTATGCTTTGAGCTTTTTTGTGTGCAACGGTGTTCATGTGTATAATGTATGTGAGTGTGTCATTTTCAGCTGTGTGTCCTGTACTGTTATGTTGTACAGTTTCTTCACAGTAAAAATCTGTTCGGTCTTTCCCTTCAGAGGGACAGTGGACCCTCTCAGTACCTACTGCTGTGATTCCACCAGCTAATGAGCCTGTCTGACAGACACACACAAGCTGGAATACAGTCTCACACAGACACACACACATATATAGACCTATACACACATAAATGAGTGTGTACACATAAAAACAACTCATAAACACTACAGAGAGAGACACACATTTCAAAGTAATCATATGCACATCTAATCCCCTAAAGGATGCAGAAAACATACTTTCAGGGGAGAAATAAAATCACAAGTATCAGTCAGTACAGTATGTTATCTGCATCATCAACACCGTCAAGCTAAAACTCCAGTGCACCATGTGTCTAATTAATCACATGTTTAACAAACCGGTCAACTTACTTGAGGGAAGAATGTGTCACTTGATCTGTTCAGCTGTGACAAGTAAAGACAGAAAAACAAGCTTTAGCATGTGACACTACCCTAGAGTCATAATTTGTATAGCTTTTTATTGTGACGCTTTGATGTATTTTAGTAAATTTATATGTCTGAGTTTTCTTTGCTTGTCCACTTAACATATTAACAAATGAACACTAATTTATCAATAGTAATTAGGTATGTTTTAAAAAAAATAAATACATAGTTTACTGTTTGCCCTCTGCCTTGTTCACATTATAAATGATGTCAGCACTGCAACACAGAGACGCAGCAAACAGAGGCATCATAACTGCAGACTAAAAGTCATCTTTGGGTTAAAACAAGCCATTTAAGGTGGTCTCGGCATCTGATTACAATGCCTCCCATACGCCTCCCTGTGGAGGTATTCTGTGCATGTCCAACTGAGAGGAGATCCCAGGGCAGAACCAGAACACACTTAAGGGATTTCATGTCCCATTTGGCATAGAAATGCCTAAGGATGGCCCAAAAGGAGCCGGAGGATGTGGTTGAAGAAAAGGATGTCGAAGCTACTGTGCTTAGCTGGCTACAACTGAGCCCTGACCCTGGATCAGCGGCAGGAAATGGACTGATAGATAAAGGTCATTTATGTACGTACATAACACTGCTACACTGCATATATTTAAGTGGTAAAAGATGCAAAATCAAGCTGACCACAGCTGTTGTGCACAATGAAGGATGATACTGCCACTTTTCAAAGGTGCTTTTTGAGGTGAGTGTTAGTCACAATATAGATTTTGGCTCAGAGAAGTATGCTTCTGACAGAAAAGTTGGAGATTTAAATTCCTGGTTGGACTTCTAAAAGCAAAAAGACAAAACAAAAGTTATCAGATGCAGGTATATTTATAGTACATATTCTACTTTGAAACACTCTGGATCACCGGTCACCAGTCCTATGAAAGCTTAGTACCACATACTGAGACTAAGAGCAGTGGTTCTGTGCATAGTGCTGTTCATACTAAAAATATAGGCACTCAGGCTATTGTAAAGCACTTCTGTATTTAGTCATGAAATCTTCATCTGGATTGAAAAACAGGCAATATGGTCTTTGTTTTGGTCTTTGTTCTGGTTAGTTCAGTGGGGAAAATGCTCTGACTCTGGGATGTTTTTTTTTTTTTTTACTTTTGAAACATTTATCTTCCCATTATGTCTTTGTACAAAGGGAAGCAAATGTCTGTGAGTGCAGATTGAAAATCAGCACACTCTATGCTCCCTCAGCCTGACAGTATTGTCCAAACAAAACTGAATTTGTTGTTTTCTGAGCTGAACACCTGGAAACATACTGACTGCGAATCCAGGTATATTCCGTTAATGGCGTCAATGTCAGACAACTTGTTCCTCTGAACAAAAAGTAAACATGGAGTTTTGTTAGAACCAATGTAAGTCTATGGAAGTTAATCAAATATGTGCCACCCAACCAATCACATGACATTGTTGAGCAGTTGCTGTGAGGAAGGCTAAAATTCCTACAACTTTTGCTGGTCGAACTATACTTGTTTCCTCTTAGTTCAAGGTTCAAGGTTCAGCTTTATTATCATTATACAATACAGGATTGCACAATGAAATGCAGTTGTAGCCCCCTGTCTGTGCAACAACAAACAATATGAGTCACTCCTTTACTTATCTGAGAATTTTTCGCTTTTGTTTTTCTCATTTAAATATCATTACACATACTTTCTGTCCTGCTACATGTGTTGCTAGGTAACGAGTAGCTAAACACCAAACAGGCTATGGCAAGAAAAGGTATGTTTCACAAGGCTGGGCTAAGAGTATTAAAATCCTGACCAATTTTAAAGTCTGGTTTCATCAGACACGAAGAGTAATTTCAGTGATTGCTCTCAAACACAGTCAAATGACAAGAATAGAGAATATCGCTGCATCCCATGCAACACAATATTATTCATCTTCACAGTGGAGAATTCGCATACAAGGCTGGACCAGGCAAAGTAGACAACTGCCCTGATGGCCCCAAGTTCACTGTGTGGCAATTTGTTTCTGGAAATTTGATTAATTGCAAATTTGTTTGGTAGTATGCACCAGTAGAGCACAATATAAACTGAAATGGTAAGGGCCCTGTTCAACAGGGGCAGTAGACACTCTCCACTCTTCTCTTAACTTTCACGCTCATTTTCACACTTATTTCCACGTGTCTTTCCCCTGAAGCTGTCCTTCAAACCGCAGACTACCAGCTTAGGTAACACTATTCCTCCTCTCTTTCTCTTTTTTCCTCCTCTCAACATTAGTTGATTTGAACATACAGATTCTCGCAAATACCAAACAGGTTAATTTAAACTTACACAAACTAAACAGAAACTCCAAGCTCTTCAGCTAAACTGCTGAAGCCCCAGCTGTTTCTTGCATTACCTACATTTTAACGCTGGTGTATTCATTTAGAGCACCTGCATCAGAAGTTTCCAATTATTCTGTTAAATAAAATAAATTAATGGACTCCTGCCAGCAAGTCAGAATCAAGAATTCTCACTGGCCATGGTATAAAGGAAAAGAACTGCCTATCCACCAATAACTGTAGACACATACTGAATAACATATTCAAATTTCACAACACTGAGACATTTTCGCATGCATAGAGGTGCATTTATTGTTTTCCTCAGTGAAATATAACCCTAGTAATGGAGGATATTAAATTTATGCACTGCATCAGCCTCTTCTACACACACACTGTACGTGCATATGTGTAGCTGTGAGTGTGTATGTGTGTGAGAGAGAGGGTTAGAGAGAAAGAGATGGTAAATATGTATTAGCAAATATTAGTCTGACTGACAGTGTGTGTGTGTGTATTAAATTATCTAGATCTAGATTATTTTACTCCTGAGGACTTTCTATGACTCTGTGGTGGCATCAGCTGTCTTGTATGGGGTGACCTGTTGGGCCAGTGGCATCTCTTCCAGGGATAGGAAGAGACTGGACAGACTGATTAAGAAGGCCAGCTCTGTCCTTGGATGCCCTCTGGACCCAGTGGAGGTGGTGGGAGGCAGGAGAATGGTGGCCAAGCTATCATCACTACTGGAGAACACTTCCCACCCCCTACATGTCACTCTTTCAGCACTGGGCAGCTCCTTCAGCGACCGGCTGCTCCACCCGCGGTGTCTGAAGGAGAGGTACCGTAGGTCCTTTCTGCCTGCTGCTGTCAGACTCTATAATCAGTACAACTCCCGGTAATCTACACTTGACTGTCAGTGTGCAGACTATTCACTACTATACTTCATCTACTGTTGTGCATTATCTTCATACATATATTGTATTCATGATGTTATCTACTTCATATGTTGCTGTGAAATATTTTTCATATACATGTATATTATATATGTGCAATATTTTTATCTTATCTATTTGTTCATACTTACAACTGCACTCAGTCACTCTATTATTTATTTCTGTCTATACTGTGTACAGGACTATTTTTCTATTTTTCTATTTATTTTTATTGTATTTCTATATATGACACTTTTGCTGGCTGCTGCAACGCTAAAATTTCCCCGCTGTGGGACAATAAAGGCTTATCTTAATGACTCTTATTATGACCAGAACACGCATGAAAGGACATACATTCAATATATGTATGGAAGTATGTCTGGTCACAGGCATATATGGTTGGGTAGGCCCCTTAGTCCCCGTTAAGGGAGCAGAATACAATTATATTTTAGACAATAGTGTGCTTCCAAATTTGTGGCAATCATTTTGTGAACAAAGCGAGGTCCATAAAGAAATGTTTTGTGTGGAAGAACTGAGCCCTGACCTCAACCCCATCCAACACCTTTGGGATGAACTGCAACGCCGACTGCGAGCCAGGCCGTGTTGCCCAATATCAGTCCGCTAACCTGGCTAATGCTCTTGTAGCTGAATGGCAGCGGGATACCAAAATATTGTAAAAAGCCTTTAATGTTGGAATGAGATGTTCAACAATCACACATTAGTGTATATTCGGTTGTCCACATACTTTTGGACATTGTCGGGTAAAAAGAAGTCCAGTTCTAGGCCAGATTTCTAAGTCTGGACCTCTTCATCAACACTTAGTCTTCTGCTCAGTTATTCTGTTGTTGAAGTCTCAAACAGACACTGGAGATGATCAGATCTCGATGCAATAGAGTTTATTTCTTAACAGAAAATAAACCCGAGTTAGCCCCGGAGCTGAACTAAAGACAGAGTGCTTGTGCAGGCTATTTTATAATACTCCAGTATGGTTGGGACTTTCCACCTTGACTGGTTTTCCATCCTACACACACATAAACATCACCACTGTCACTTTTTAATGAGTGCAGATAGTAGCAACCATCACTACTGTCGTTTTTTAATGGGCGCAGATAGTAACAATCACCACCACTGTCGTTTTTGAATGAGCACAGAGGGTAGCATGCAGTGAAATCTACACTACCACAATCCCACCTGATATGAGCTGGACACACCAACCATCCCTTCATACTACGCACACACTTACAACCCAGTCCAATCAATCCTAACCCTTTTACACAGGTTTCTTCATTATTATCTGTGCCTTCACGCACATATAGGCTACACATACCTCCCAAAAGGACACACACAAAATCCTCACAGTGGCTTACATACGCTACAGTATTGCAACGTTAGCAAGTGAAATGGACCAAACAATGCCACAGCATACCTTTCTCCCCCTGAGCTGTCCACTGTAATAGACCACTTATACATGATGGCCACCCCTGTTGTACAGCTCTTTCATTCTAAAAACAGACATACTTTTATAACATGTTTTTCATATTTTTATTGTCAAGTTTTCTATTTTCTATTTGACTTCTCGAATTGTGCAAATTCCTTGTATGTGAAAACGTGGCAATAAATCAGATTCTGATTCAGATTCACTCACAGAACAGACAGAAACCTGACTGATATCCTAAATCCTAGTGCTAAAATAAAACCCACTTTTTGCTTTCCTCTTGTTGTGATTTTCCACCACACTTTTTGCAAAATGAAACAGAGGCCTTTTACACCTATTTTGTCCAAAAATATTTCCATGTTCTGCACACAGTATTTTACTGTATTTGTGTGTGTGTAAATATATTTAGCCTATATATATATATACTAAAAACTACTCGGCAATGATTGTGTGGACAGCCTATTGGCACTGTTAACTGGTAAAAGACCATTATACATGGAGGGAAATCTTGGACTGAAATCATATAGGCCATTTTACAGTAGGGTGAGCTTGTTCATAATAGATGATGTCCTACAGCTAAACCCAGTATTTTTGCTGCCTTTATTGTATTTCTGTATTAATTTTACATATGAAAGGGCCAGTGAGATCTTACACTAGGCTACTGCACTTACCTAAGCAGGAGGAGCTGACCAGCAATGGCATTCATGTTGTATCCCTGGTGTTCATGATTGAGCACATTAGATGCAGGTGGCAGAAACTAAATAAGCAGAGAAGACTGATGAAAGGAAGGAAGGAAGGAAGGAAGGAAGTGTGGACTGAGGAAGGAAAGAAGGAGGGAAAGAAACATCAGGGGAAGTTCTGACTGAAGTAGCGCTGTAGTTGAAGCTGACTATTCAAGAGTGCCATCTAGTGTTGACAGGTGGAAGCACTGAATAAATTCAGTCTTGGCCTACCACTACTAAGACCAAGGTTCATAAATGTATTCAAGCAGAATAGGGAGCCCACAGAAAAAAAAAGCATATAACCCCATTTTGAGCCCCTGAATAATAGTTGAAGAGACACTGATGGAAATGTACTTTGTAATATAAAGTAATTCTGAATTTTTTCTTTGCTGCGTTTTTCCTAGTGTTATTCCATTAGCTGAAATGTGCTCTGAAAGAACCTCCTCTCTCTACATCCATCACTGATCATTATGGCATCTTAGTGTAATTGCCCTCCCCCTGTTGTGTGTGCACACTCGCCGTTCCTGAATGCCAGCAGTAATATTTCTGGTTCAGAGAGAGAGAGAGAGAGAGAGAGAAAGAGAGAGAGAGAGAGAGAGAGAGAGATATGCATAACCAGCTCATTTCCACCGCCAATCAAATTACCTGACCCAGCCGCAATACATCACTGCCAAACTCTTTATTAAACAAAAAGCCATGATTAAATTATTAATGACAGAGATTAATTAAGACCCCATGCACCACACATGCACACGCACACACACTTTTACAAAACATGCACGCACCAAGGCAGGCAGCAAGGCATGCACACATATACACATTAATCCATACACCACATACACGCACACAGGCAGGAAGCAAATACACACACGCATAGATCAAAATGCCATCACTCTTTTACACACTTTTCAAGCACACAAGTGGATGCACAAACACACAATAAGTTACAATCTCCGCAGCCACTCCAGAAGAGGGAGAGTAGGAAGGCAATCATTATATATATATATATATATATATATATATATATATATATATATATATATATATATATATACATATAACTTTTACACGTGCGGCAGATACAGAAGGAGGAGTTTGCCGGCTGTGTAAACAGTGACCAGCATCAACAAGAAGTCAACAAAGCCAACAAACAACATTAACAAGCTCACTGTCAGCAAACTTTTCTTGATGTTACCATGAGGGTTTGTTTATGGCGATGCTTATGCTGCTGTAATGGTTTGTTGGGGGTAGCATCTGTTGCAGTTTGGGGCCCAGCGCGCGCGTGTGTGTGTGTGTGTGTGTGTGTGTGTGTGTGTGTGTGTGTTTTGTGCAATTTTGTGTGAGGTGAATATGAGTTCCCAAAGCAAGCTAGTGTGCTTGTTTGTGTTTGTGTGTGTTTATGATCTTTTGCTTAATTTTTTTTCCTGTTTGTTTTCAAGAAAACAGCCCAACTTAAAGAAACGTTGAGTTAGGCTCAAAGATTTCTTTCAGCTTTATGTACAGGTAACTTAAAAGTGTACGTACACCTCAATTTATCAAAATGACTACTTGTATTTAAACACACCATATTTGTGCACATAATGTAAAATCTTCATTGCTGCCCTACACTGTAAAGTTACTAAACAAATAACCAGAGAACAGTCATTTCCCACACTGAAAATGCAACCACTGTTCATGTAATTTATCAACATGTAACTTATAAATGATAGTAAAGCATATCTACGGCTGAAGGAAGCTGTCAACTCCGAACTACACGGTTTGGAAATACCATTACTAACTCTACGACACAACGACACAAGCAACTAATTTACTTTAGCATTGCTATCTTGCGAAGCGGCGATTCTAACATGCTGATGTTTAGTGAATGTAATGTTTATCATCTTAGTTCATGCTAACATTTAGCTCTAAACACAAAGTAGAGCTGAGGCTGATGGGAATGTCATTAGTTTAGCAGATTTTGGTCAAATTAAAATTTTGACGATGATGATGGCGCTAGATGAAATGTCGGAGGATCAACCGAACCTGTTACAATTCATCCTCTGGGGACCATGAATGTCTGTACAAATGTTCACAACAATCCATCCAGTAGTTTTTGTTGCTGAGATATTTAAATCAAATACAGTGATAATAATTCTATGCAATCTTTTCATTTAACCTTTTAAAGTGTCTATTTGTGAAACTTCTCTTTAACTTTCTTGTGTTGCTTATTTATCAGGAACCCAGTATGCCATTACCAAGGCAACAGATACTCTTCAGCTGTGTTTACCATCCCAAAAATAACACGCTTAATCAAAAGGATAGATACATATTAATGTGAAGAAGTTCCACTTTGTGTTGCATGCACTGAATCTGTACATACTGCTGCAAAGACATTTTCTGAAGATCTTTCCTTTTCTCCTTCAGCACAAGGAATGATATGTAAAGCTTGTTGGACACAGTTGGACTTCAGTCCCCTTTCTGTTGCTCCTACCAACACTTCAGAATGAATGGGCTGCAGTGGTTGGTATTAATGGAGGAAATCTGCAAAGGAGATACACAATGGAAGATTTCCAGCATGGCTACCACAGTCTTACTCTAAACCACACTCATTTTATGATAAAGGAGATCTATGGCTTGAGATTGGTCCCAGGGCAGACCAGTAGACACTAGCCATAAAAAATACACAAGCTATAAAAGAATGGTAATGTGTGTGCATGTGTGTAAGCGTAAAAGACAGAGAGAATGGATTTGCATTGTGTGTGTGTGATGCGCGTGTGTATGTACATAAAAGAACAAGCCTGAAGAGGCCAAAACAATCAACCAGTATCAGCACTTTATGGTGGAGAATACTATATCACCGTGACAACAAAGGCAGTAAAGTGCTGTATGCCGCTGTAAAACACTGTGTGATTCTGCAGTGAGATGATCGTTAGCACAGCTGGTTAATTGCCTGACCACTCCTCTCCCGAGACACACACACACACATTCACAGACGCGACACCCTACACATATAGCAATGTGTGCGTTACTCAAGGATACACTCAAACAAACATACAAGAACCGCACACATTCAATAAGTATTCCCCTAAGAAGCCATAAAGATGTATGATGGATGAAAGGGGAGGTTGTTCAGTATAATCAGTCAAGGAGACAAGGCAGCGTTTGGATGCTGCTTGTTGTTCCAAGACAAATTCATCACACTGCAATTAGTTTGCAAGACTTCAACCTCAGAGTCTCGTTATTACTTTACTGATGCAACCCCACGTGCACTGTACCTGTAGGGTTTGTCAATATAGCCTCTGTCCCATTAATAAAAACAGATCAGGATGTCTTGCAGTAGTGTTGTCACGTGAAAGTTGAAACCTGAACATAAAAATGCTGAAGATTTCTTTTGTGCCCTCCCCAATTAGCATCCTTTTGATGTTTTACAGCTGCAATAACTCATATTTATTATGGATCAAATGACTATGTATACTGTCTCTATGTGTCAGCCCTGTGATTGACTGGCGACCAGTCCTGGGTGTACCCCGCCTCTCGCCCAATGTCAGCTGGGATTGGCTCCAGCCCCCCCGCGACCCTCTAAGAGGATAAGCGGTATAGAAAATGGATGGATGGATGACTATGTATATATAATGTGAAAGGTGTCACCTGTATGGACAAAGTCACCAAAAATTAACTCAACTCTAGCTTTATAGCGTCCTTTAAGTCATTGTTTTGACTTTCTGGCCCGCAACTTTGCGACAACATTTCCTCTCCTTGGCCAGTGCACTTAATGATCCTTTCAGTCTTATGTGCTGAGAGGATGTCCAACATGGCTTCCTATGGCATGTGACCAAACCTTAAGACAACACAGAGAAGCACATAGACAAACAAGGGAAAGTACTTCCATATGCCTCTGTGTGTATGTGTGTGTGAGGTCTGATAAAACCAATGGATTCGCAAACAGGAGAACGAGTGTCAGACTCATAAAAGGCATCTGTCAGATAACTTTCTACACTGTGCATGGTTTTCTCATATGAGAGAGAGGGAGGCATCTGTAGTACAAACAGCAGCAACATCCTGTGACCTATAAATCAGACACAGTCTTGTGTTAACAGTAGCGGCCGAGTGAGGGATCATTTAAATTAACCGTTGTACAAAAAACAAACACCACCACCACCACCACCCTGTCTTACACCCATGAAATTCCTCTCTACTCTTCTCCTCTTCATCCAAAAACACATAGACAAAACATGTCATGCTGATATCCAGCACATTTTATGTGAAACAAACACATTTAACTAGTATGAGCAGCGCTAACGTTAAATGGTAAGTTATCTAAAATCATCATAATGAACAGTCTGCTTTCTTTGGAATAAGGATGGCCAATTCCATTTAGTTCTTTTTCACGCTTTTATCAAGTAACACCATGGCTTACATCCTAATACCAATACTGATACCATTACTAAAAGTGTTTTGTTTATAACAGAAAGGGAACTCTTATACTGGAAGTTGCTATAAATGGATATAGATTACATATGGACATAGATTCATAATGCTTCATATTATAATACATGAACTGCAAAGACTGGACTTCTTCCAGTGTTTTCGTTTTAACTGCAGTTTTAAAGCTTCTGTTGGTTTGTTTGACAGCGTTCAACAAATGATTCATGTTTACCCTTTTTAGGACTTATTCTTCCCACGTCATGTCAAGGGAAATTATGGGATTTAAAAATATACATTTCATATGTTTAATATAAATATTGTGCTGCAAAGTCTGCAAAAAAATCTATATGCTCATATTAGGAATGTAATGTTCTCGTGCAGCGTGTTGAAACTCTGACTAAACATCAAGCTAAACCGTAGTCAATGAAGACAGAGTCGTAGCAAGGTTGATCATTTACTATCGTCCTTCTTCATTAACATGTTGTGGTGAAAACTGCAAACAAACAATACAGAAAACATTCAGCCTCCGTGTTCTTCATTATGCATTGCATTGTATATGTTTACAAATCAACCATTTTAGATGACTTATCAAACACCGTTTTTATAACTAAATCAATACTAACATATACTCTTTAACATGTCAGGATAACTTCCTGAACGTAGACGTTCTGTGTCTCGTATCTACCGAACTATGAAACCCCCACAAGACGTGACTAAACCGAACGTGACTCAACCGGACGTGACGTCATCGCGCTACGAACAAACAAATAATATACATTTTTCCAAACATTTCTTTATCTGAAAAATAATTATCCAGTTCTCATTTTCCCACTAGAAAATAGCTACCAAGAATTGAAACTGTTATAAAAAATAAAATAAATGCCTTAAGGCAACACAAGGAATGATTCTCAAATTGAAATATCAGGTTTAGAAGTTAGCCATACCTCAGTATAACTCTACTCACCCCCACTTTAAGAAAACCTCAATTCACCACACTCGTATACTATCACACTGAATAGTGAACTGGGTGAACATTTTAGTATTTATATAGTATCTTATCATCCAATTGTTAAGCAACAGGCAGATCTCCCAAAACCTCTGAGTTCCTATTCGGTGCAGAGGTTGAGTGAAACAACACAATCTTACATCTCTCTGCTGTCCCTCGCTGTAGACTTTGTGCGTGTGCGTGAATGTGTGTGTGCGCACACCATGCATTTGCCCAAGTGATGTGTGTGAGTGCAACAGTGTGTGTATATGTATGTGTGTGTGTCAGCCAGTTTATGGCCAGTCAGCACTAATGCAGGCACTCAACGATAATGAGTAATGAAGGGGCATCAATAACAGCCATGAGCGACATATCTGACAGGACAGCTTTTAATAATGGTCAACGTCAGCAGAGACAGACAGATAGACAGACAGAGAAAGTGATGCAAAGCAGAGACAGAGAAAGAGATGAAGCGGTAAAGGAAGGGAGGAGACAAGAGGATAGGAGAGTGTTGATAGAGACAGATGGATAAAGATTAGAGAAGAGCAAAGGAGGGAGACGTGGGGTAACAAATAAAGACAGAGGGTAGCTGGCATACACGCATAAATGCACACACACGCACATACCCCCCCACCCCCTCTACGCATAGAGTCACACACACTAATATAGTCTATTATACTCTTTATACTTTTTTACTGTGCATATTTTATTATTCATTATTTACTATTTATATTTATATGTATCTTTTTTTTAATATGTGTATCTTTTACTGTATTATTTATCATTTGACTGAGATCAAATGGTGAGACTGATCCGCACAAGAATTCCAATGTCCTTGTACACTTGTATCTGAGCAAATGGCAAATAAAGTCTTGAACCTGAGCAGCGTCATGCTAGTCAGAAACACGTGTTTACAGTTTTCCATGTGACACATGAAAAGAATTGTGTGACACCGTCTCTGCCTTGCTTGTTGGCAAGAATTGTGTAAAGAAGCAACCCACGGGTTTCTCCAACAATTTATGTGACTTCGTAATTGTTTGTAGCCGTAATCTTGGAGACAAGGGTAATTAAAGAAGACTCCCAGAAACTGCAAAGATGTTTTTCTCCTGCACATTGTGAAACAGTTTTCCACAGCTGGTAAAAAAAAACCTTCCTGGCCCACCACGGCATCACTTTTTCTTTGACAGCTTTCATGCAACATTTGCCCCCTTTTGCATATAGTTAAAAAAAATAGTATTACGTTTTGGGAAGTACACTTAATCGCTTTCTTGCAAAGGGTTAGATGACAAAATTGATACCACTCTCATGTCTGTGCGTTAAGTATAGGGCTAGAGCCAGAAGATGATTGGCTTAGCATACCACATAGACGGGAAGAAGCTTGAAACAGCTATCCTGGCTTCGTCTGAAGTTAAGAAATTGCCTACCAGCACCTCTAAATACTCTCAGCAAGAAAGTGATTAAGTACTGTCTTCCCTAAAATATCAAACTATACACTTTACAGTAAAATCTTCCAACTTTTAACCCCTCTCTCATCACCAGTCAATCCCATATCGCTTGCCATCCTACAATGCCTTGGGTGCAGTGAATTCACTGGTGGTGGAATTCACTGATTTCTCAGAACATTTCTTTCTCCAGTTACAGTCATGAAAATAGACTTCAGCTAATATTGTGGTGAGCTAGCACAGGAAAAGAAAAGACACTCACTGGACAATCTCTCTCTTCCTGATCCTCAATTTCCTCCTGAACACGGAGCATCTGAGATAACTCTACTAATTTTCTTCTCCGTTCTTGTCCGTTTCCATCTCTTTTTTTTTTCTTCCATTTCCTTCACTGCCTCATTTTTTTGCATGTGCCTTGTCCCCTCTCTTGGACATTTGATTGATTTCATATTCTATTTTGATCGATCTGTAATATACTATTTTAAATACCGTGGTTAGTTTCAGGTATGCGATACACAGAGGAAATGGCATATGCTCTCTTTGTCTTTTCCTCAAATGCATGCATCACGCACATTCTCAGAGCATATAAAACTTAAACGTATCAGTACATTGAGAATTAGATTGACATTGATCTAGAGAAGATTCTGTGGCACATTGATAATTATGTTGTAAGTGTGGAGGGTAGGGAAACTGTTCCAATTTCCTTCAAGGACTGTGGGAAATGACTCAGCTTTAGAAAAGAAAGAAAAACCAAAAGCAATTAAGACCTTTTGCAGTTCATCACTGAAATTGAATTGTGTGAAATACAACCCAGTCATTATTAGCTGGCTGCTGCGCTGTCGCCAGACACTGAGATATATACTTTTTTTTTTTTTTTTACAAATAATTATGAAAAGCAGAAGAAAATGGATAGCACAATTTTAATTAGGCTAGAGCTATGTATTATGTTATCATATGGGCCATGATAATAAAGAATACCCATGGCCAAGCAGGGATAAAGTGTCTAATGAATGGTATGTCTATTATTACCTTAATCAAACTGATTTCACACAATTCTGTCTGACAGAGAGACAATTCAGTGGAAAAACAATATGCAGTTGTGGGAGGGTATATGTTTCTTTTCTCAGCGTCTGGTTTCATGTTTTTAATGAAAGATGCAAGTGTCTGTGCAGCAATTTTCTTTTGGTTGACAGCACCACAGACTGTCTTTGGACATGAATATACATTTGACATTCTGCGTTTGTGTGTGCGTGATTGTGCAAGGGTGATAGATGGACGGAGACAAAAAGAAACAGATACAGACAGACAGACAGGAACACGGACAGATAAAAGCTCCATCGTCCATCTTATTTAAAATGTAAATGGTTGTGTTGGGATTGGTTAGGGCTTTCACTGCTAACGAGGCACACTGCGGTGATAGATGGAGCTTTAATTCTGAAAAGGAATTGAACTACAGGCCTGGGAAACATTAGTTAAGCAACATGACACTCTTCCCATCCATCTGTGCCTCACCATCCTCCCTTTCAGCTCTTCCTTCCGTCCATTCTGCCAGCTTGGTTTACCATTAGTCAGACACCATGTCCTGCCGCGGTCATCTATCAATCTATTGTTTCCTCCCTCTTTCCCTCCATCCACCATCCACCACTTTTTCAGTTTCAGTTTTGTTCATCAGACTATCGTTCCTTCCTCCCCCTCGTCATCCTCTGTTCATTCCTCCAACAGCATATTACAATGGTGCATTTTTAGCCATGCAAGCGCCTGGTATATAATTTTGGTCTGTTTGTCCACCACTTTGGTCCAGATGGAAATGTCTCAACAACTCGTGGCTGGATTGCTATGAAACACAGACATTCATGTCCCCCTCGGGATGAAGTGTAATAACTTTGGTGATCTCTTCACTTTTCAGCTAGCACCATCATCAGGTCCAAATTTGACTTTGTCAAATGCTTTGATTTATGATCGAAATACGTGCAAAACTAACGACATTCCCATCAGCCTCAGCTCTACTTTGGGTTTAGTGCTAATTAACAAATGTTAGCATGCTAACACGCTAAACTAAGGTGGTGAACATGGAAAACATTATACTTGCTAAATGACAGCATGTTGGTATTGTCATTGTGAGCATGTGAGCATGTTAGCATGCGGACAATAGCTTTTAGCTCAAAGCATTACTGTGCATAAGAACAGCCTCACAGAGCTGCTCGCATGGCTGTAGACTCTTCTTGTTCATACATTTCTGATAAAATTGTCTAAAGGCTGTCTGAATATATTTTTTATTCTAAACTGACAGGCTTCTACTTTGAATATTAAGATTATGTCTTTGGAGAAGCAGTTTGGGTTGTAGCACAGGAAGTCGAAACATCTGAAAATAGAATGCAAAATTAAATAATATTCAATAATGATAGAATTTAAGTGTGAGGGTAACCCTGTATCAGTATTCCTTTCATCATTCCTTTCCTTCCCCTCATCTAGCTTTCCTTACCATCCTTCTGCCTGCAGCGTTCATCATTCATCCCCCTGCATCTGACACTGTTTCATTCTTACTGTGTGCTTACCTTCTCTCCCTCTTCCCCTACAACATATTTGTCCTCACACCAGCCACCTGTCCAGCTGGTTTGATCCCTCCCACTCTTACACTTTTTTCATTCCTCTTTCTCTCATCCTTACATCTCTCTCTCTCTCTCTCTCCTAACTGTCCGCAGCGCCACACCCTGCCGTCCCTGCCTCTGTGTTACATATTCCTCCCATTTATCAGTTCCCCTCCCTTAAATCAAAACA
This sequence comes from Macquaria australasica, assembly GCA_005408345.1. NCBI lineage: Eukaryota > Metazoa > Chordata > Actinopteri > Centrarchiformes > Percichthyidae > Macquaria > Macquaria australasica. Next base: position 44,819 of record SEMN01000246.1, on the reverse strand, counting down.
CTCGCCCCTTCACATCTCACAATTTATCTATTCATCCTCTTCTCTACTTTGATGGTATCAAAAAAAACAAAAAAAAATGGTGTCATCCTGTTTGGTAGTTAAATTGTTCGCCCACCTTCCTCCACCTATTGTCTCTTCTTTTGTCTTATCCGTCTGTCCTGGGATCTCTACACCACCAACCGCTCTCAATATGTTTTCCTTGCAGTCTGTACTACGAGCTCTTTTTTGATACTGCAGGTTTAAGCCAGATTTAGCCATAACACAACAATCTGTTCCTCTCTGTTTATGGTCAATCCATCTTCCCCTCATTCCCTCCCTCCCCTGACCCCACCCTCCCTCGCTCCCTCCATCCATCCATCTACCTCCCCTCCTCTCCTTAGTGTTACATATGAGCCAGCGGCGCTGTAATGATTTTGAGGTTTAAACAGGTAGTCTGTATGCATGGAGGCTCACTAAACCATACTAATGTGTGTGTTTGTGTGTAGCTACCCTTTGCTGTCCGCTGTGTGTGTGTATGTGTGTGGTATGAGGCTGTGCTCCCTTTATCACATTATCAAGTACAAGTATGATGAGTGTGTGCTGCCAGAAAATCATAGCCAAGTGCGTGTGATCATTTGGTCTTCTTGTCATCTCAGGTGCTTTATCAGGATTAAATCAGAGTTTATGGCTAAGGGGGACACAGTGTGGGTCTGTGCGTTGAGTTATTCTTGTATCTGACACATATATTGTACGGAAAGCACGAAAGCAGAATTGCAGTGCAGAGCAGTAGACATTTTAAGAGTAAACCAATGGGCTTTTAGTTTAGGCAGGCAGTTTGAATGGGCAGTTTAGGCAGGACTGTTGAAGATTTTGTGATGACTTTACTGTTCAGACTTTTCAGTCACACCCAATAGTGCAGCATGAGGTCACCACTGAAGATGCAAGTTTACCAGGAGGTTCAAGTACTTTAAAAGGTACCCTGTGGAGTTTTCTGATCTGCCATCTGGAACTACCTGTCCTGAATGCGGAAGAACTTTCAAAGCCAAGATTGGACTCATAAGCCACCTGAGAGCCAATAAATAGATCTATGGAACGAAGACCATCATTCTCGACCTCGAGGGATAGCCACGAGTTTAGTTAGTTCAACCCTACCTACCTAGCCCTACCTGTTACCTCAGTAGTCCGTATGTTACTTCAGTCACATAGCATTCCCACTATGCAAACTATAGGCTAAAAATCTAAACTATATTTTTAACCTGTTATCAAACAGCACGTTGTATCTTCAGATGTATTTTTGTGATCCATAGATGTCTTCTGCCACCCTTTAATGATATAATGTTTGGCTGGTGTTAAATTCAACGTTTAAACCCAATATATCCACAGACTGCACAGCCACTGCCCTGGCCTGCGTAGTGGACTTACTGTAACATACGTTCCAGCGAGGAGGAAGAGCAGAGTTGAGTGACATTGTCTGTGGAAATGAAGGTCTGCGTAGGGAGTGCAATGGAGAAACTTACAGAATGCTGAGGTCACAAATGGGGCTACTGTCCAACCATCTTGAGTGCAACAAGTACTGTAGGACTTCTGTGTGACTAGTGTGGCTGACAAGTGGTCTAGGTTGTGTTTGTTTGTGTGTGTGTGTGTGTGTGTGTGTGTGTGTGTGTGTTGAGTATGACAGACAAAGAGAGAGCGAAGACAGAGATTAGGCAAAATATAAAGAGAAAAGTGCTCTTTAAATGGGCACAATTTAAATGGAAACACACACCAACACGCCTGACTGCTCTTGTGAGTTATGCGTCATGGTAGCTGTTTCTAAAGTGGATAACAAAATCTTTCCTTAATGTCCAACAGAAGAATGAGGTTAACAGGTTAATTCTCATTCTGTGCCTTGCTATAGTGTTAATGTTTTCTGTCATTTAGAATAAATGAACTTTGGATGGAAAGCCATCAGACACCATCAGCAAGCAACTTGCATGATTTCTTCATCTGGTCTGACCCTGAATGTTTGCCACCAACAGCTCAGTAACTTCATGACCCTGACACAGCAGCATGAGAAATGATGACTCCCCGAGACATGCAGGGATACTGCATGCTTCTTATGTAGGCTAAAGGACAGTCTCTCCTCAGAGGACAGTTGGACAGGGGCCCAACACAGGTCGGCTCCTACGTGTGCACACCCATGCTGATTACTCCAGAGCATTATCCATCTTCTACTGTGGCTGTGTAGTTGTGTTTACGTACAGTAGTGTGTCTCCATGATTGAGTGTCTATGGGTTAACAAAGTTCATGATTTGACATTAAGGACCACCACATATTGAGCGTGAGAGGCAGGAGACGCAAAAAAGACATAAAGGGAAAGATGAGAAATAAAAGGGACTGAGCCTCAGCCCACATTTACATTAGAAAACGGAGAGGAAGCTGCCTTTTCGCTGAAACTGCTGGTAAAATAAATCAAGCTTGAGTTCACAGTTGTTTGCTCATTTGTGTGAACCACCGCCTACACACGCCTACACGCATCTCCACACACACACAGTCACAAAGAGTGAGTGAGAAAGAGTCAGACTAAGAAATTATATATTTCGCTTTCATCATTTGGAAAACATCTGCTGTAGGCTACAAATCGAAATTAGGAAAAGCACTGTTTCTTGTTTTTAGCCTATACAACCTGTCTTGATATATACTTTTATACTACTTATTATGTGATGTGTGCTGTACTTTGAGTTTATGTTAGTATTTTGAGTAAACTTGAAAATTAATGCGACTAACTTATATCAGAGTGTATGTCAGCTGGCATGCAGGACACTTAGCTTACAGCTTCTCCGGTGCTTCTGTTCATCACTTTCTTATGCTAGAAAAGTAAAGTCGAGTGGAGTTCCACACACCATGCAGCAAACTAATCCAGACATGCTGCCTCACTTGATAGTTGTCAGCGTCGCTGATGTTGTTGTTGTCTCTGTTTGCTGTTTAACAGTGCCACCTAGAGGCAGAGGAAAGTCACACAGTCATCCTGTGTTGGAGGTGGCTGCAAATCTCCTCTGTTTAACCAGTCAACAATGTGTAGGATCTGTTTTCTTCTGTGTAGGATCTGTGCAGCTATTGATAACCATCATTATTCACGATCAACTGTCGGGTCATGACACACAAACGCATACACTAATCCCAACATTGACACATGGACTTTCAGAAACACATCTAATCATCATAAATCAACATGTAGATCTATAAAGCCAAGATTCAATCCATCATAACCATATTACTTTCTCATGCACACACCCAGCCTCACACACAGTTTCCCCCAGAGTATGCCCAATAAAGCGACATTAAGTCCAAGTTTATTCCTTTCCACATTATTAAAACAGAGTAATTCAAACACTATCCAGGAAGTGAGTCATTCTCATTCAATATTAGGTTAGTCAGTCTGTGTTTAATTTCAGAACTAGTCGTGATCAAACACTTTTTCTGTTTCTTATATTATCTAGTCAGTGTGAGTCAGAGAAATACTGTTATTCCATGTTGAAGCTAGAGCCCGCTTGTCCAGAGAGACCGAAGTTATAAAAGCTAAAGACGTACGATACAGCACTTGACTACACAACATGCATACACAGACAAAATCACACACATTTAAGCGCACAAACACAAAACAGCGTCAGAATAGAGATGTCCACCAGGGCATTCTGTGTGTTGCCTCAGTGTATTAGTGCGATATTGCCTATTTCCTGTTTTGATGGCAAGTCATTTTACAGGCGGGCAGAGACACAGATGGCCTGGTCACCTCTTGGTGATGGTCTGTGACCGGCATGATTGCTGTGTGGTCTCTGTTAGTTTGTCTGCCTCTTTCTATTCCACTGCAATGTCCCTAATTCACTCTCTATCAGTCTCCTTCCTCTGCATCTTGGTTTCTACTCTCTCTGTTGCTTTATCTCTTGGTGCGTGAACGGGAAAAAAAACGGATGTGAAATATTTCCATAGTTATCTCATGCAGAGAATGTCGGGTCAACAGTTAGAGCGAGTGTGCCAAGCAGGAAGTCGAGGGAATAAGTCTTGCCTTGTTTTCAAGGTTCAAGGAGACGCAATTGTTCATGGATGAGAAAGAGTTGTCAGTCACGAAGGTTAAAATAACAATTTAAGAAGCTTGTTGGCCATCTGGGAGGGGGGGGACTTTCCATATTCTATAATGAAACATCTTACAAGATTTAGAGACAGACTAAAATACAAAAACTAATGAGAAGAAAATGAACACTTCTTTCTCGTCAGATTCCCAGCACATTTCTACCCTTGTAAAACACTTGAGAGGAAGCTGGCCCCGGTTGGAAAGTTCATCCTGGTTAAGTAAATAAAATAAATCACCCTGGTGTTCACACGGTCACTGGTGAGAACTGGGACAAGAGAAACAGTAACTTTTTCATGTTTTTACAGGAGCACCACACCTATTATATGTCTGCACATCAGCATATCCTCTTCCACTGGACAGAAGGTGTGATTCACTCTGCTTCTAAAATAACATCATCAGTAGTTGCAAAGGAAACCTTAATTATTACGTGATCTACCCCAGATGAAAGTACCATAGGCCAGGGCTTCTCAACCTAACATAACTTAAGGCCCACTTCTGATTGTTAAAAAATTTCCAAGGACCACCTTTCCAAATAAATGAGAAAAAAATATGTAACATGCCGGGTGCTTTGTGCTCACGTGTCTCTGGAGCTTCGTTGGTTTCAGCACCTCATTTGACAGGATTTCACCACATTCAACAACCTGCCACTGTGAATCCAAATGCAATGTATTCAGGCTCATATTTCCTCACCACACGCTTTGGAGCTTTTACTGGCGCAGGGTTGTCTCCCACATCACTTTTTGGTTTCAAAAACCGATCCATTTTATGTCACTGCATCCAAGGGAATGCTAACTAGTTAACAGTGGCAAAACACATTTGTCTCTACCTGATGATGTGTTGTGATTGGCTGGTGATATTCAAACATAACTGGTCATTGAAATAATGCATTTTAATTTGATGTTTTTTACTTATGTGAATCATTGAGCTTTGTAAATTACCAAAAAAAAAAAAAAAAGAAAGTATTTTAATCTAACCATTTGTGCTTTGTGCTCACGTGTCTCTGGAGCTTCGTTGGTTTCAGCACCTCATTTGACAGGATTTCACCACATTCAACAACCTGCCACTGTGAATCCAAATGCAATGTATTCAGGCTCATATTTCCTCACCACACGCTTTGGAGCTTTTACTGGCGCAGGGTTGTCTCCCACATCACTTTTTGGTTTCAAAAACCGATCCATTTTATGTCACTGCATCCAAGGGAATGCTAACTAGTTAACAGTGGCAAAACACATTTGTCTCTACCTGATGATGTGTTGTGATTGGCTGGTGATATTCAAACATAACTGGTCATTGAAATAATGCATTTTAATTTGATGTTTTTTACTTATGTGAATCATTGAGCTTTGTAAATTACCAAAAAAAAAAAAAAAAGAAAGTATTTTAATCTAACCATTTGGACGTACCACTGCTCACTGATTGAGAATGGCTGCCATAGGCTATCCAATCACCCGTGATAATGTTGTGGGGGAAATACTCTCACAAATGTGTATATTCATACTCAAAGAGAGAGGACCTCGTGGCTCATGGTAAGGTTGAGTAAAGTAAAAAGGTTTACAGTTCCTTCAATACACACTTCATAAACCACTTTTCAATGACAGCACCACTGTGAGCACCAAGACAGTTAGTTTGAAAGAAAGAAAGGAAGGAAGAAGAAGGGAAGGAAGGAAGGGAGGGAGGTTGTGTCTACTGTCTGTTGATAGCCTTGACAGAATGATGGTCTAAAATATGACCGTTCCACTTCCTGAGCTTTGTGTCTCTCTAGTGTCAAATTCTTTCCAGCCACCTTTGTCTGTGTTTGTATTTTTGTGAGTTCCCTTCCTCTGTCTGTCTGTCTGACATTCGGCTTCACACATTTCCGTCCTCTTACATCACACACACACATGTATCTACCTATCACCACGGACTGCCAGTATGATGATCATGTGTCATCCCAGAGCCAGCGTCGTTATTGATCACCAGATGTAATGATCAGGAGATGCAGATGATGGCGCCGCCCTCATTGATTACCGGTGACGGTTAAAAACAATGGCATAATTCCCATTGATCGTCAGTGACAGTGTGTAAAAAATGGTGTCATCTACATTGATTAGCAATAAAAGTATGTGGCAAAGATGTGTCATGGGTCCACAGCAGAGGAGCCCTCTCATACACACTTCTATTCGTCATTTGAATGTGTGTGGCACACGTGTAGACACACATGTTTGAAAAGAGGTGAAGAGCCCCATGAAACCCACGAGTCTCAGCTTAAAAAATGAGAACGTATTAGTGGTGAAACATACTAACATACTGGGGTTTTCCCACTGGTATCCATGTAAAATAGAGTGCAGCAGAAAAATGAGAGCTAAATCCGGGCAAGTTCTCACAACACTCTACTCTCAATACTTAGAGAAACAAAAACATAATTTCTACTCTTTTAACCTCAAACGTCTGGAAATTGAACCCTGGCTGCCGCCTGGGGGAGTCATAGAGAGTTTTTGAGAGTTTAGAGGTATTGTCTCACCCTAAAAATACATAGTTAAGCCTGAACAAATATATTACTATCATTTCCTTTAGCTGGCCGTAATTAACATTTCAACAGGGTTTCCATTGTTGAAACATTACAGGAAATGTCCAATCATCAAACTTTCTTTCAATAAAGCACATTGGACTCTGTGAAACTCTCCATTGTCTATCTTTTTTTCAGCGGCAGAGCAGTCACTGTCACATGTGTCCCTGTTTGACTGGTTCCATATTGATCGGAGACTACAATTGTCTGTGGAACCATTGCTTAAGGGCCCAACAATATCACTGCACCAATATGATTTAATGAGCTTTTCCTGGGGCAAAAGAGAAATACAAGTAGGTTAACAAAAAGTCTCAGCTCCATGCTCTATTGAATGATCTTTTCAATAAAGGCTAGGCTAAATTTTTTAAAACACTTAAAAGATCACCTCTACCACTCTGGAAGAGCACCTTGGTAATTTGCTGAAGATCCCGAGTACACAGATCTACTTCTATCTTCCAATTGTCTCTAGAGGAAAACAGATAACATTAAATATGGGTAACATTAAATTGATATTTACATTAACTTATACATCAGATGTAGGTTAACCTAAAACCGCAGGGTCATGAGGCAAAAATGTTGAACCTGGCTCAACTTTTGCTGCAACGCAATGAAATGTCATCCGGCAACACACTGTGTTGGTCAATCAAATATGTGCTACCTCTAGTGGTAGTAGTAGATTACTTTAAAATGGAAACAATTCTGCATGACTGTTTAGCTTGCAATTGTCAAGACAGAAGATAACTTTTCAAAATAGTACCACTGTTACCACTGTGCAGTATTTCAGCATTTGATATGCTTTTAAACCCATGGCTGGTTTACTCAAAGCAGCCATCCTGTATTGTATTGACCTGACACAACACACCCACACCAACGCAGCACGGAGCAGTTTTGCGTCTGAATGCCCACTTTCGTACACTATGATACAGTACATGACAAGATGTTGTAATAACGGAAGACACACCTGCTGTGGAGGAAACAGTATCACTCAGTTTGTGCATGAACCTACTCACTGCAGTGTCAACACCCTTGACTTGGTTCTATCACGCCGTCGCATAGTTCCTCGTCTCCAGCTACTCTTGCAGAATGGGTAGTGCCATATTCATATGTTGAGTCCCAGATACAGTTTTTTATAATCTCTCTTGAAACTCTCTTGAATCTAAGCTGGTGTTGGTTTTCTGCCAGAAAGACTTTCTAACATGTGATTAATGTTGTGAAACGGTCACAGTTTGGTTAGGTTTAGGCACTAAAACTTCTTGGTTAGGTTTAGGAAAAGATCATGACATGGGTTAAAATATTAAGTTAAGTTCCACACAGGACATCAACAGCAGTCTCCTGTATGAAAGTTAACCCAGGCATCTACCCCAACTTCCTCACTACGTGGACTTTGTCGCTCTTTATACTACGTCATCTGTCAGAAAGCCATCAAGGCAAACTTCTCCCATGTGCACCCCACACAAACTAAACCTTTTAAAGATCTTTGGCTATTTCTGGGACCTACAATGCTGAATATTAATAATCTCCCAGTTGATATCAGATAGTCTTAACAATTGAAAACTCATCTTTTCGCCTTAACTTTCAGTTAGTTGCTTATTCTTTGATTATGTTGGGCCTTGTGCCTGTTACCATCTGGATCTTCGTCCTCCAGAAGATTCAGCCTCTCCTCTTGTCTCTCTCTCTCTTTTTATTGTCTTCCAGTACCCCTCTCTTTGTTCCTTCCACCCATTCTTCATTCACCTCTTCCTTGATAAGTAGGCTTGATTTCTTCTTCCTCTCTTCCTCACTTTCCTTATCTTTGTGATGTATATGTCCACGGTGGGTTTTTTCCCCTGCTACCATGATGAGCCTCAACCACACATGTGCATACACAAATAGATGGATGAGCTGGTGATAACTAAACCAGCCAGACTTCACTGTGAATTATAATCACCTTCAATCTGTGTCTCTGAATCCCTGCCCAGTTCTTATGTTCATGTATGTGTGTGCGTGTGTGTGAGGAAGCTCTGCTCTGCCTCACCAAGTCATGTGTGAGTATCCTTCATGAGTGATGGAGCAGTGAATAGTTCCCTGAAGGGCTGTATATGAGGGTGTGTGTGTCAGTGTTCCTACTTATTATTCTCTCGGTCCCCTGGTGTTTGACCCGCCTTTCTGTTGTGTCGAGGTTTCATGTAAGCTGGAATATAATTCTATTTCCACTGCTGCTCAAATACAGTGTACCCACACACGCGCACACACACACGTACACATACCTTTAGGGAACAGCCATCTGGGGGAGTGGTCCATCACTCACCCTCACATAAGGTATTCAACTGCACTATGTCAATGTCACATTGTCAATGGCTAAGTGTGTGTCTGTCTGTGCGCGTGGGTGTGTGTGAGTGTGTGTGTGTGTGTGTGAATAACTGGTGGTCTAGCAGTCACTGAGGTAGCAGGGAAGGATACACTCTGGAAATATAAATCTCAGAGAGAAACGGAGGAAGAGAGAGGACGTTTGAAGGAAAATCTGTATATGTAAAGTTCTCAACAGAAACCTACTCTTCTACACAAAGAAAACATGCTTGCTAGAAAAATTAACCATGAACAAAGGACAAAATAGACCTTAAAAATTCAAATCCAATGAGAAAATGTAAGAGGAAAGTCAGTCTGAGGAATATAGTAAGATCTGACCCTAAACCTTAAGTCAAAGAAGTTTTGTTCCATGCAATAATGACACGAATGAACACAATTGTCTGAGCTAATTACCACTGGCTCTGTGGTGTGGTGTAATCCTCCACAGTAAACACTAGAGGACACCGAGATGAAAAATTCCTCCTCAGACATAACTGGAATAGCATTTTGAGGGCATCTGTTACACCTTCTAATGCCACCTGAAACTTCATTGAAGACAAAACTTAAAAAAATAAAGAAGCTGCCTTCAAAAGTCAGGCCTTTTCTAGAAACACTGGGTGATTAATGTTTTGAAATTGCAAGTGGATGACAAATGACAACAGTAGTACAATCTGCAAGTCAATGAAGCATATTAATGGTGAGAATCTATAACAACTGTACATGATTTTGAATTTTTTCCTTCTCTAATAACCCCACATTTTCATGGTCATGGGCTGATAGTGTTTCATCTCAATACCAACATCTGTCTGGTTTTCCACCAGTGTTTATTATACTGTGACAGTGTTTGTGTAGAAGCATTTGTCTAAAAACTCACTTGTCCTATTTTATAACTTCAGTAAACACTGCACTGACCCCAAGAAAGAGACAGGGATGTCTTTGATGTTTGAAATTTTTAATTTTCATAGATTAAATTGTAATCAATTTCATCGAGGGCATGAATGAAGTATGGTGTGCTATAATCAAGGACAGTAGTTTTTTGGTTGTGGGAATGTACAGGAACCATGCACAAAGGCAAAAACAGTGAAACAAGATGTGTGTTTTTCTTGATGATGGCTGATCTAACCTGTTGTTGGAATTGAAAATAAGATGTGATGACAAAACAAGAACACGCTCATAGATGAGGAGGTAACGGTGCTGTATGAGAAGCCCTCCAGCCACAGGACACAGCTAAAGAAAGAATGAAGTTATAAAATGTGTCTGAAAATGAGAAGCCTGCATGAATGAGAATGGAGTGTGGTGTATAAAATGGGGTGATACTGTCCCCTGCTGTTGAAAGCAGGAACAACACCGACATCATGTCACTCATTTGTCTCCTCTTAACAAAATCTAAACGTTTCATGAATAGCCTATTAATGTAGCTATTTTAGCATACGCAGCGAGGACATCAGGTTTTCATAATCAAGTTTATTAGCTATATATGTCACTAATGAACTCTAATGATAATACTCTAATTCTGTTGAAAGCCGCTCTGAGAGAGGTTTACCGCTACCACAATGTCCAGTATTTCCTTCTATCTACTAATTTGTGGTACAGCATTGTATGATTGAGGTTTGCACTGTCACCTTACACCAAGACCCCTGTGGTGAGAGACCCTGGGTATCATGGGTAACCCTAACCCATGATAGTGTTCCAAATCGTCATAGCAACCCCAGAAACCATGGTGAAGCCCGGTACTGTGGTGACAGCAGCGTTGGGGAGGGTACCGTTGTTGAAGGCCTTGTCGTGAACATATGTGATGATGGAGAGAGCTCCGGCGTAGGCCTCCTCGCAGGCCGGCTGGATCTGCTCCTCTGGTAGCAAGTGGCTGAACTCACCTTTGTCTCTCAGCTCAAAGGTGAAGGAGAATGGGATGCCAATGAGGCGAGCCCAGTCACGGCTTGAACCCGAGTTTGGATCTGAAGGGTAAAGAGGGAGAGATGCGGAAGACAAAGCAGTCTGAGGCATTTCTTCATTTGAGTTGATCCATCAGGACTTCACTTTTCCCAGTTTTCTTCTCTTTCATTCACCAAACCTTCATATGATCCGTTATCAAGTTAGCCAAATCCCTTTTAGTTTTAATCATCCAGGCCTAATCTGCATCCCTGTATGTTGTTTTTATTTAGGCTGCTAATGATAAGAACATCAGAGTGACCTGTCAAAGTGAGGGCAGACCACGTGTTAATAACAGCTATTCAGAACATGCACATAGAGGAAAGACCAGGTCGGGTCAGTGTGTGTGAGAGCATGAGTCTTACAGAGGATTTGTGGAGATGTCCCTACAGTGTAGTCCATTCCATGGACCTTCTTCATTTCTGCTGCTGCTGCCTCTCCGACTGAAACCTGAACAATTCACAAAAAATTTAAAAACACAACTGTTTTTTGGTAAACCAAGTACCCATACTCTCTATCAAATGCAATCTTATTAGGTGATAGTAGGTAAAAAGTGATAATATTAAGCTAAAAATGTCTACTGAAATGTTTTAGCAGTGCAGTATGTTCATGAGAGTCATGCTGTAAAGAAAAAGCAAAAATACTTGTTAAATTTCTTTTTGTTTACCTTAACAATTAGTTACATTGTCAATGGGCTCGTTGGCCAGGAAGGTCATGGAACTAGTCAAAATTAGGACTATGACATAGCATAGCTGGGACTACAGTGATGTTTCTGATGATGGCATCCCTCACTCAATGTCTTTCACTATAGGTTGAAACATATACTATAGATGGCCTCATAAACCTTTAGCTGTCAATCTCAGTTCTTAAAAGCTGTGTATTTTTATCTAAAGGTGTGCTGCTTCTCTTACAGTAATACAAATTCATAGACGCACACACACATACACACTCACCAGTTCATTGTAGTTGGGTGCAGAGATCTGAGGGTGGCCGTATGGCAAGAGTATAAACTGCCCAGCAGAGTGGATGGTGAGGAAACACAGAGTCTGGTCAACCATTTTACCTAAATACAGACAGAATGAGCAAGTGATTAATATCAAGATGACATAACAACACTGACTTCTTAAAAGGTACAACCCCTAAGTGAATGTAAGCCAAAGCATAGTAATGATATCAATTATACTCCAATAATGTTTTTAAACATTTATATTTCATGATTTGTATATATTTATGTTTTTAACACATTTAATAATCAGCTCAGTGACACAGACTTATATTTAATGTCTAAGTAAAATTCTCAATTCATATACATGAACATACCTGTACATGTAATTTATGACACATTAAAAAACCTACCTTGTTGTTGTTGTTATAATGTATGGTTTTTTTAATGCAGTTTCATAGATAGATATTGTAGGTAGTTACCCACAAACTCCATCACAACTTTAGCCTCTGGCTCTGACCCTGCTGATTTCCCACAGTACATGTCTGCACAACTGTCAAATGACACACCAACCGCTGAGGATAGAAACAGCACATCAACACAAAACTTGCAGTTCAATGATAACACACAGTATCAGGTTTATGTATAGAATATGTTTGCTTTCTTGTGTCAAAATAGTTATAAAATGTGAATTCACAGAAAGAAAGGCTTGTGAAAACCAAAACCAACACTGTAAGTGTCATAGGGCTTGAGTCGTGTCATATGGACTGACACTATAATATTTAGTCGTACTGTGCGGCCTTCTGGTTTCATGGAAAAGAGTAGATTTCATATCAGTAGCAAGTGACTTGCTTCGGGAGTGTTCAGTCGCTGACAAGTTTTTGTTCCACACCAGAATATGGGCCAGTAAAAGAGTGTTGAAAGTCAGAAATTACAGCAGTAATCAGTGACACACTGATATGAATCCCCTGCTCTGTAGATTTATTGTCATCTTTTTGTGCTATGTAGGGCAGAAAATATACCCCTTTAAACCTTTTGAATATAGCTGCCCGATGTGACAATATACAGCTCTGAAATCAGAGAGATATTCAGCTGCAAGGGGTATTTTAGCTGCAGTAACATGTTGGCTCACCAATGGTAACATTCTTATGTGATTACATTTTATTTTGATGACAAGTTTTTGTTTGTAGAAAAAGTACACATCCTGTATATTGGTTTAGTCTATGTTTCCAGCCTTGAGGCAAATGAGGGATAATTAGTCACACTGTGATTCTTGAAAGTGTGCATCTCACTTCCCCAGTTGGCATTAAAATTTCTGTTGAGGTCAACACCATAACAGCTACTGGCTGGAGGGGGGGCTGAACGAGACTTTCTCCACACACGAGTCTACATGGAAACAACACACGCACACACACACACGCACAGAAGTCAGATAGTTAGTTAGTTAGTCAGTCACAACACTCAGTGCTTTCACAGATGTGCTCACTGAATTAAACAAAGTTTTGTGAATCACCTGAACTGAAATGTGATTCAGAATAATAAAAGCACTCACAGTGTCATTGGCCCAGGTGAATATGTATCCATCCACATTGATCACAGGAGTAACATAGACGTCAAGGTTCTGCAGCATCTGCTCCAGCTTCTTATTGGTTTTATATGAGTGCACAATCTGAACAGAGGCTCACATGTCAGCGTGTTCTTGCTTGGGTGAATACGTGCATCATTGAAATTATGTCCGAGTGTACAAACCTCTTTGACAAACCACTGGCAGAAGGCAGGAGCGATCCACTCCCGAGCATGGATACCACAGTCCACCCATATCACCTTCTTCTCTCTGCCCTCTGGGTTTTTTAGTCCCAACTGGACACACACAGCACGACTCATTTTGGGTGAATGTAGGATTTAAAGGTGAGATATGCAACATTTTGACATCTTGTCAAGGTAACTGTGGCACCTTAATTATTTTACCATAAAGAACTGAATATTGTGAATAAGTGGATTTGAAACCTCTATATTGTTTGAGATAATGCTCTTCCAAACAGAAGGTAAAAGCCCCATTAAAACACTAAACACTCTGTCCACCAACATGCAAAGCCCAACTAGATGTTTCAAAAGTCAATTTAGGAAATACTGGAAATAATTAACTTAGGTAGAAGCAGGTGAGGCAGGTTGAGTGAAAGTAAATATTAAAAAAAAAAAAGTATATCCACTTTTCCTCTGCAGGGTCTCTTTTGCGGGTCACGTGGGGTTAGTATAAAATAATAAAAATTAAATAAGACTATACAAGATTGGTTTCCCATCTCAAGGGAAACCACAGGGCTGGCCAGGGCCCCAGGTGCGCTGTTTTGCCTCCTGACTTAATTAGTAGGTTCTTGTTGTAGCAATTTACATTCTGTCTTTTCCATCACAAGGAAATGATCCTATTGTACCAGAGCTATGTGTGTGTGAGTGAATAGATCTTGTGCAATATTTTGTTAGATAACTAGTTGAAGCTTTTTGGTTCAGCACACATTTTTACCCCCTATAACACACTCATTTGCAGTCAGCTAATCACAGCGATAGCTTGCCATTGGCTTGTGTTATCTCAATCATAAATAGTGAGGGAGTCATTTTGTGTAGACACATTTGATTTAGCATATGCATAAATATTAATGACGACAGTTCATACACAGTTCAACATTTAGGATTACATCATGTGACGAATTCAGCAGAGTTTCCATGTGTCCACTACTTCATGTCATAGTGACTATCAGGGATCAGATTAGCACTTTGCTTAATACTTCCCACTTTTAAAAAGTGACAGTGGGTAAAAGAAAATGTGTTGAATACCTTTAGCAGTGTGATATTTCTTCCTTCATAAGTGTGTCCGTAGACAGCGGAGGAGACCAGTTCTGGGTTCCCTTGCTCCACATCTTCCATCCACCTGTATATCTGTTACAATTTAATCAGTGTGATAATTCATTTTGATAATGGTATTCATAGTTTTCTTTAGCCAAGGTCCATCTGTAACCTACGAAGATTAAAGTGCAATTCAAAAGGGAAGAAAAAGGGGTGCGAGACAAAATACACATATACAAATAGAATATCCTGTCTGGTAATCCAGGGCTCTGGCGAAGTTGTCTACACTTCACCCTTCTATATGTGTTGCTCTCATCAAGAGTTTGTAGTCTTGTCTACTGATGAAAAGATAGAACCCATTTATTTCTTCCTACTATAACTACAGTGAAGACGATCATTAAGTGTATTTGTGTAATCTATTCTTAACATTACTAATAAAACTTGGAAACATCTATACAGTAAATAGACTCTTACCTCATCCATGGGGTGATATTTGGTGTAGATATAACTCTGTGTTGATTCCAAACCCTCCACTAAACTGTGGATTTAAAAAAAGGGTTATGAGTACAAGTAAAATCGTTTCCAATGTGTCATCAATAAGTATATTTTACAGTGAAAAAATTAACAAAGGTTTGACCTAAGGGCATGAAACACTTTCGAAGAAAAGGACAATGTCAGCAATAAAGCTGTGAATACATACGGCGACCCTACAAATATATTCTCATCAGTTCAACATGCAGACATTACGGATGCCATTAATTCATTAAGAAAAACAACAGGTAGGTAATCTGGGGTGGTGTCATTTTTGTTTCATAAATGCCTGAATTTATGTGATTCACAAACTGTTCAAGTGAAAACAAAGTTAAATTTGCTCCAGAAAACAAGTGCTAATTTGAGCACTGACTAAAGGTGTTTTCTTAAAATCAACACAACAACACAACTCACCTGTTAGAAGTCTCTAAAGCACTGCTTAAAATCAGCAGGAACAAACCTAGTATCCAAAATCTAAGTGTCTTATTCTCCATTTGTTCGTTCTCACTTAGACTTTTACTAACTGCTAGACACCTCACTCAGTGGTGTTACTGCTCTTCACCCTGTTGTACTGGCTCCTGCAGCACTAACTAACACTGCTGTCAATCACTTCCAGTAGCAGCTGTAACTTTTGTCCAGTCTGCTGACCTTGGGTCTCAAATCACCATGTCACCATTGACAAAAGAGCATTTCTATTTTTACAGCCCTACACAGAGCTAAATGCATGTCAGCTATGAGGGATTATGAGAGAGAAAATTATAAATCAGTTATGTATTAACATTTATGAAGTGTCAATAAAATTATATAACAGCTGATATCACAAGGGAGTAGACCTACTGCTCTCTTCTTTATGTGTGTTTATCTTACCCAAACACTTTCATGTTTTTCCTTCGGAAAGCGGGGACACAGACATTTATCATAAGCAGTTACAAAGCAGGCAGTACATGATGATACAAATCCAGATCTAAACTACAGGCTGTGCAGTGAGCCTGTGTTTTGCAGTGATAGAGCTAGAAAGCTAAGCTATGCCTCTCCCACTGCATTCTGCACCATCAGGAGTTGCTGAATAATTGTGCCATTCATCCCTGAACTGTCCTGTGTGTGTGCGCACAGTTGTTGTTGTTGTTGTGGACTCACGTGGATAATGTAATTGACAGACAGCTCTAATTCAGGCCAGGATAGGCACAGGGAAAGGGGGACGGACGTAACAAGTTAAGATACGGCCCTGGATTTTTAGTCTTGGACATTTCCAAATGAGGTTTCAGGTTGGAAATATTTAGAGTTCCTGAGGATTCTGGAGGAAACCTGTGGGAGGAGGTGTGATTGTTTTGGGATTTTATCAGGGAGGATATATTTAGATTGTTGAGAACTTTTGGAAAGGGCCAATGGGTGCCAACTTAACCATCTGCTGCTGTCGGTACTATCTGAAACACAACAGAGAAGAGAAGAGTGCTATTTTGCGGTGAGACAAACACCTGGCAGACATTTATTTGAATATACAAGAATCAAACTCAACTTGATGAGTTTCAAAATCACAATATATTGCTTTTAAAACAGTTTTTTCTTCTTTGTTCTCTCCAGTATGCACACCACCGCAGCTTCCAGACAACCAGAGCCGTTATCCAGTGAGTCCAGCGACAGTGACACAGAAGTGGAGAGCCTCTTTGGGCCACAGCGTTCAAGAGGGCACAACCAGCCGAGCCAGAGGAGCACTGCGGATCCACTGTGGGCCAACACAAACGGGCCCTGCGAGGCTTCCATCAGGCGAGGATCAGACAGAGAGTTACAGGCTTTTATCAGCATGAGAGACCAGGCTGACGCAGCTACAGAGGTGAGAGGAAAGTTGTTGTTACATATGAAATGTAGAGCACAAGAGACAAACACACATATACACAAAGACAAAAGCAGCTATCTGTTCATATCCTTTCACTCTATAAAAAAACGCCAAAAATCTGGCATTTACAGATTTTTTAACACTGACAAATCCCTAAAAATAAAACTTCTTCTCCTTGGTATGTAACACATACCAGAGAGTAGAATTAAATCTAGAAAGGACACAGGGTACACTATAAGTTTGTTATTTCATTATTTAGACTCACCACATGGTTGAATGCTAAATTCTCTTGAGAATAAGTGTGCTGGCTGTTGTAAAATTTAAGCTAAAACTGTGATTGAGATTAAGCTAAAACTATGATTTACTAGAAAAACTGCTTTCACCTTCCAAGGTATCGACCAGGTTCATCTATTCAGTTTGAAATGACATTCTTTGAGATGATCAGTGAGGGTTCCTCATCCCTTTTAGGGTGATATGGTGTCTGCAAACTGGATGATTTTCAAATGCAGAAAAAGTCTGAATAAATGCAAAAGTGAAGCGAGTAGACACCACTTATATCTGTACACATATACACAAACGTGAATTAACATAATGATGTACATAATGATAATGGGGTGCTGAAAATGCAGCAGAAGTCACAATTTTACCCTTGAAAGCCATTTCTATATTTGTTTGTTTGATTGTTCGTGTCTAATTTAATATGACTCAATATGACATTGACAACATGCTTTTCTACGGAAATGCAAAGAACTGTAGAAGTCCCTGCGCTGTCTACAATATGTAAATAGCTGTGATGCTTAACATAAGTTTAAAAGAATCAGACAAACGTTACCTCACCCTTTTGAGATCATCTATTGACTGACTGTACCAGGTACTACAGTAATTCAGTAATTCAGTTTCTTTTCCTTCTCTGTTCCACTGCAGCTCTCTAATGTAATTATCTAATAAGGGGAGAGGACATACACAGGTTGCTCTCAAAGAAGCCTTTGACTCACTTTCATGTTGACTAGTAAATTAAATTGACCTAGATTCCAAAGTAACTTAAAATATCACATTAGAAGAATTTAGCTTGGTGTATATGCTTAACCTATCATCCACTGTAGCTACAACTGCTAACTGACAGTCTTCTCCATGTCATCATGACAAATAGGACTTCATAGTAGGTATTCAAACATTTCAAATGGATTGGCCTGTAGCCATGAAGCCTTTTATCAACATGTATTGAGGACTGAGATGAGAGTTTTGACTGTTCATTTTGTTGACTTATTAAAAAGAAAGCGTCTCGCTATTCAGTATCAAAGGTCAGTGTCGGCAATTGAGTGGGTTTTTGGTCTGTCCTCATTCTAAAAGAAGCGCACACACACACACACACACCTTAACTTACTGTAGGTTGTTTACTAGAGTTAGAATTGGTTAGACATACAGTAACTCTCTCTCTCTGTGTGTGTGTGTGTGTCTTTGAAGGATGCTCCCTGCAGTACATAAAGTACCTTCTTAGTTGCTCAGTATTTCAAAATGAAAATGTTAGGATATAAGCAAGCCACTCAGTGCTTGCTTCCTACATATGATACATACAGTATATTAGTAATCATTTTGTGAGAGCAGAAAGACTGGAAATGACAGGAACACCACAGAAGAATAAATTCTAGCTGACTCCAGTGTCTCTTAGCACCCACATTTAGCAAACTAGCTTTTCTTGATTCACTGAAATAATGTGACCATAAAAAGTTGATATTGCTATTTTTTGGGTGACACGCTCAAACACATTTTCATTACGAGTCAGTCTATTTCTCTGCAGAGGGAACACATTGGGACCATCACTCAGAGGCTTTCTCCTCTAAATGCCAGGATTGCAGCTCAGTGAAACTCCACAGAAGGGCTGAGCGACTACTGCAGTCTCTGAGCAGAGAGTTTGGTGAACATGTGACAGGCAGTCTTAGGCTGCAGGACACTGTGAGCACATTGTGTTAATAAATGAATTCCTTAATGGAGATGTAGGCCAACAGCCTGGCTGGCCATTCAAAGGGAATATTCACTGAACCATTCCAATCATGTCGTGAGACTGTTTTTAATATTTGGCCAAACAAACTGAGAATGGGTCCATTACATTCAAAGGCAAATCTGAAAGAAGAAAAGAAAATCTGTTTCAAACATTAGATGTTCGGCTTAAGTGTGCAGTTTTAAATGCCCTTGGCCATTTTCACAGCAGACATTTTGACTTGTCATAGAAGGAAAAGCACAGGTGTTACTAAAAACACTAACAATGGCTGGACCCTGAAAATGAAGCTAAATGGAATACAGTCATCAGTAATTTTATTATTTACACCTGTGATTTTCCTACTGTGACTTTTCATAATGTCTGCTGCCTGTTAAAAGGGAGTTTTTCCTTGCCTCTGTCGCCTAGTGCTTGCTCATAGTGGGAATTGTTGGGTAAATAATACGAAAAGCTATATAAATAAAATTGAATTGAGCTGAATTTAATTGAAAAGGGTCTATTGCTTGAGACTGTTTTTAAAGTTTAATTTACTTTAAAAAAAAAGAAAAGAGAGAGATATGATTTTTAAAGATCCTGCACACCTACGCAACTGTTTTCACTGATTCTGGCTGATTAGACCTCAGCTTCCCCAAACAAGCCTTGTCACCCACTTTATCCACTACTTTCCACATGAGATAAAAAGACCTATTGCATGATATACTGTGTGTTTGCGCATAGGAATGGGAGAAGCTGAATTATGACATATACACTTTACGCTACGCCAGGCGAGAAGTCAGATCTCGATGGAAGAAAATCCTGCTGCAGCAAGGTGAGACACTTTGATCAGCCAGTCGACTCCAGTTTACTATATTCTGTTGCCAGGAAGTGTGTGAGCTTCCCTCATCTCTCTGCAGGTTATCAGTGTGAGGTAGATGCCTTGCTGTGTGTGAACAGACAGAGCCGGTTCGGTCGAGATCAGGAGCATCTTAACAAAGCGGCTGAACTGTTGAAACAGCTGCTGGACCACACCTCTCTGTTTCCCCCAGCAACCACACACCAGGACAGATATCTCTATGTCATGGTACACACACACACACACACACACACACACACACACACACAATGTTATGTTTTGGCGAACAATATTTTTACAACTGACAACAGAATAGCTTCCATCAGATTTGAAGGTGAACTTAAGGAACTGACCCATTTTGGTTAGTCTGAATGATTTTCAGTCTTTGCCCATTGTAAGAAAATGCAGTCTTAACCCCTGTAACTTAATAAAAAGAAGGTCTCCAGGTCACCATTTTTCCCCTCTTCTCCCCTCTTCTCTTCTTTGTCATTCCTCCTCTTTTGTTTCTCCTTCTCTTCCCCTATCTCCCCCGTCTTTTGTCGTTACGTCTGCCTTCCTCCGCCTGCATCTGCCAGCCCTCCAATCTCACCTGTTTCATTCTCATCATGCTCCTCATCTGCCTCCATCTTTCTCCCAGGAGCGCCTGGTGTCACTGGACAGTGCAGAGGACTTTGTCAGACTGGCCAAAGAAAAATATCCAAAGAAAGCAGGCTGAGAGGCTGTGACAGAGAGAAGAAGACGTAAAGGCTGAGAGAGAGAGGTAGAAAAATGTAAAATGTGTAATATGTTGAAAGACTCTGTACAAGTAAACTTGTAAATAACAATTCTTACCACACATTCATTTAATTGTAGATATGAATTTAATTCTAATGGCAAATTAAAATACCTGCTCTTTGATATGTCCTGTTGATTTAATGAATTTTATTCCACTGTGTATTGATAAGCTGCACATTTGTTGTTTAGACCATACAATTAATAATGCTGCATAAAAATACTATGTTTTTAATTTATTAATTTCTTTTAAAAAGTTTTACTCTTACACTGTTATTCAGCTGGGGAAACGCAGGTGCTCTTCGGAGGATTGGCTTATGAATATGCAATGGTTCAGGTGGAGAAAACATGTTCTTTTGTGCTTATTTTAGTTGTTTTTTGGTTGGGTATTGCAGTTATATGGACATTCAAAAACGCTAAGAAACCCTCTGCAGGTACAAAGATGTATTTGGTGTCTATATTAAATATGAGACAATCCATTTAAATGTCTTCCTTTATCTCACCACAAACATTTTATTTTAACACGTTTGGTGTGAACTGACGATACTGATGAACTGTGTGTTTGACTGTGATACTGGGTTGTTTCTTGCTCACCTTGTCACTAATAAAGTATATTTGCTCAGTCAGTCAGTCTCATTCAAACTTAATGCATTTGGCTCAGTCTACAACTGTGTTAGCCGCTCTGTCCAAAAGGTGGCAGCATTTACTGTAGTCCTGTTCCAGTGGGTAAAACTGCAAGAAAAAAAGTATGTACTTGGCTAGTTGGAAAAAAGAGAGAATATTTAGTATTTACTGTTAAGACAATTATGTTGATTGTTGAG
Source organism: Macquaria australasica (assembly GCA_005408345.1). Classification (NCBI taxonomy): domain Eukaryota; kingdom Metazoa; phylum Chordata; class Actinopteri; order Centrarchiformes; family Percichthyidae; genus Macquaria; species Macquaria australasica. The sequence continues at coordinate 23,364 of SEMN01000246.1, read as the reverse complement.
GAATATAGTTAACACCTAGGACAGCTTGAAATGCTGTTTTGTCTGTTGCAGTGTGAAAGTGCCAGTGCTGACAACATTTTTCAGAAGAATAAATAAGAAGAATGTAAGAATATGGTGCACAATGTCAGTAATACAATCAATCTATGGGAAATTAAACTTCCCTTTCTTCATTTTCTGAACTTTCCTTTCTTCAAGGTTTGCACAGGATGCGGATGATGATAATGTCTCATCTGGGCTTTCACTCAAAACCATTTTCGAGTAACTGTCAGTAATGAAGAGTTAAACTGTTTACACACTTCTCAACCGCACACACCCATTTGGGACACTGCACTATCTTCAGGTTCTAAGAGTGCGAGACAGTCGCCATACAGTTAATGATGAGCATGTCGTACACACATTCATGCTTGTGCACACACATGCACACCGAAAGAAAGAGAGTTTACTCTGACCCAGATATTGTTCTCTCCAAGGCCCCTTCTCAAGTTTGGGAAACAGATGTGGAACTAAGCAAAGGGGGGGACGTTGGGGGAGGGGGAGCAGTATGGGAGGTGGGCCAATGGTCTGGTAGCCCTGAAAGGCTTTGTGCTGCTTGCACCTTTTTCTCATTATTCAAATGTGTGTGTGTGTGTGTGTGCATTTTAGATTGTGTAATGCTGATGTCATTCTTCACGATTTCACTGAAATCGTCCCCAAAGAGAGTAAGCGAGGAGGTAATCAGTGTTTTGTATTAACTTGACTGAAATATGATTGTGTATGATGTTGGAGTACAGAAATTAGAGAAAAGAGACTCGATTGTCACATTCTGGTTGCTGTATTTGTCCACGTCGACGTGTGTTGAAAGGTAAAAATCACATACCTCACCATAGGAAACACTGCTCATCCACCATTGTGTGTGTGTGTGTGTGTGTGTGTGTGTGTGTGTGTGTGTGTGTGTGTGTGTGTGTGTGTGTGTTTACGACGTACTGCCAGAGGCCCGTCAGTGGTCTGGGTGTACACACACACACACTCATGGAGATGATGGTCATTCAGACTGTGACTCCTGCTGATGGTCAAATATTTTATGAGAGTCTCCAGTGGGGCATTGTCCACAGACACACACACACGCAGCATGAGTGGTGAGCGATGGTTTTTTCGTCAAAGCTCTGGATTTTCATGGTGAAGTTATGTCTGAATAAACAGTCTGTCCATCTCGTCTTTATTCTTTCTTTCCATCTTTGCTCTTAATATGTTTTTTCATATAAACCTTATCATACTATTGTGCTTTCATTACATTTAATGGAATGGTTCAACATTTTGGGAAATACGCTCTCTTGCTGGGAGTTAGATGAGAAGACCGACTCTCACACCTGTCTGTTAAATATGATGCTACAGCCAAGAGATGGTTAGCTTAGCGTAAAGACTGGAAACAGAGGGAAACAGCTAGCCTGACGGTAAAAATCAACCTACCAGCACCTCAAAAGCTAACTAGTTAAAACACTGTATGACATTTGTTTATTCATGCAAAAAGTGTAAGAACTACAAGTTTTACAGTGGGGTGGGGGGGTTATGTGCTGGGTTATTTCTTGAGGTTGCCAGACAACCAGCGGAGCCCCTGGCTAAGAAATAGGTAGGCAGATGTTGTTACCTCTGAAAAGAGCCAGAGTAGCAGTTTCCTCCTGTTGTTAGTCTTCTTGCTAAGCTCAGCTAAGCGGCTGCTGGCTGTAGCTTCATATTAACCATACAGACATGAGAGTGGTATCTGGACCTTATGTCCAGATACAAAGCACTTTGCCACAGTGACTAAATGTCAAAGTCTGTAATGATGAAGCCTTTTGGTTATACAGTTGACTCAAACAACCAAATAATTATACTTGCAATGATTTCCACTCATCCTCTTGGAGACCAAACATGCTTATAATCAGTTATGTTTATCACTGTGTAATCCATTAACACTTAAGTTTGCACAAACAGGAGCCTGTCATCATACAGTCACTGACACGCTGCATTAGCCAGACCGTTTAGGAGTAGCGTTTTGATACGTCTACGTTCACGTAATTCAGTAACTGAGACACGAAGAGTCCGATTTTGTGAACCACAGTTAACTCAGCATTTGAGTAGAGTACATTTTTAGCTATGCTAGCAGAGTGGCTCTGGCGATGGCGGCCAGTCCACCACTTTGGTCCAGCCTGAAAACATCTTGACAAATATTGCACTTAAAATCTGACTTATTGTATTGTAATTTTGTATTTTGGTTTATGACTAAATATTAGCTAAACTGATGGCATTCCCATCAGCCTTAGCTGTACTTTGTGTTTGGTGCTAATTAACAAATGCATGCTAACACACTAAACTAAGATGGTGACCATTAAAGCCCGCCAAACATCAACGTTTTAGAATTGCCTATGTGAGCGTATTAGCATGCTGACATTAACACTTTGCTCGAAGTCTAAGTACAGCCTCAAAGAGCTGCTAGCAAGGCTTTGGACTCAGTCATGTTTCAGGATAGCTTTGTCTGGGGACAAAGAACAGATTATACTTTGTGTCGTTTTGTTTTGTCAAAGAGATGAGACGGCTTATGACTTTCAGACAGTTGGAATTTGAAGCTTAAACACAAAATTAAAAATAACATTTGTCATCAAATGATGTGAATTTAAATGTTTTCTTAAACAGACCTGTAAGATGCCATGGTAAGATGATTTAAGTTGAGTAGAAATAAGCAGCTATACATATACAGGTTCAATTTGTTCACCTTTAGTTTTAATCAACCAGGCAATATGCATTTGCAAATGTTCCATTTTAACCCCTCTCAAAGCCTCCACTGTTCATCTCAGACAGCAATTTATGACAAGACAGTGTTGACAGCAGTGTTACAACCATGCACACAAACATGAACAGGCATATACATACATAGACACACACACACACTCTAATTTTTAACGGATGTTTGGAGAACCAGGCAAATAAACCAGGCCATGGTGTGCTGACCTCTGTGACTCCCGACAGAAGGTCAGAGGTCAAGATTCTGCTCAGGAAAGGCAACATTATTATGTCGCTTTCAAGTCAAACCCTCCCAACTGCAATTTTAATATTGTCTGTTGCGAGAAGAAAATTTAGATTTAAAGCTATAGTCTACCATTTTAACTGCATTACTGTGAGGCAAAAGTAATTATAAAACATTTACTTTCCAATGGTAGTTAATTCTTGCTTAAATGCATAAACCTTTCTTAATTCTAAGCTGCTTTTAGCTTTTCTAGATTTACAATTCAAAAGAAAATTCTACATAGTTGTTATTGTTTGTTTTATTGCAGTTTTATGATTGGATTTCAACAATAGCACTCCATTACTCCCCAACTCCAGAGAGGCTATTATTTGTCTTTTTGAACATGTATGTAGTAAATGGTTTGGAAAAATCAAATCATTGCTCTCAGACTAACAAATAAAGATGATGTGTTTCACTGCCACCACAGTCATGGAAAGCATGTTGTTCTTGAAATCACTGTCATTCTTAGTTTCTTAGTTCAGGCAGAAAATAATGCAGAACACACACATGCACACACACACCGCAGATGGGTTGAGCAAGGCTTTGGGCAGGGCAGGGTGTGTTCTAGAGCTTGTCTGTGGTCATCAGTGGTGGATCAGTAATTACACAAGTCCACTGATGCTCTTGAAATATCCTGATTTATTTCTCTCAAATCGAACAAGATTAAAGGAAATAAATGGGAGTCTCCTAAATTTAAGACGGCGTGATTACATATTGTTACTGTAATTGTTATAACTGTACTGGTCCTGGGCCTCTGGACTCAACAGGAGGATCTCTGCATGGTGAGTCAGCATCTGTCAGCATCAATAGCACTTTGTAGGTACTGTATGTTTTAATGAGCCTTACGTTCCTGGACAACTTATAGGGGGATTACAGCTGAATATAAGAACACACATCTTATTCACATGAGCTGGGCAGGTCCTTGTTTGAACCAATAATCAGCATTAACATGGGAGTAAAGGATACATCCAGATGTGGCTATGTGTGTAGTATACTATGTGTATGTGGGTTACAGCATTCACTGATGTGGTTTTGGATGTTTGAGTTGTCTCACACAGCTGTTGAGGCCATGCCCTACCCCCTACCTGCCATAAGCTCACTTCCACATGTGGGTGTATGTTTTCCTTGCTTCCACAAGTGACACACCAATTTGGACATATCCGTCAAGAAAAACTGTGGTTAGCAAGTCTTATGACGACAAAAAAACAACAACAAAAAAACAAAAAAGAAGATATAATGCAGATGGAGTGGAATGGCTGTTTTTGTTTTTTCATATAGCATCTCTTGAAGGCTCTACAGCAAAAATACATGGTGGTGAAATCTCCAACACAGTTCTGGGAGGCTGTGTTGATGAGGATCAGATCATATGTGTAATCACCTACTTGGGGCCCATCTGGGGTGCAGAAAGTAAGGTATGGGTGGTGGAATAGGGAGGCCTGTGTCAACTAGAAGTATTTTTGTATTTCTCTCAATTACATTTAGCAAGTATGGATGCCATATATGTCTTTGCATATTGATTACTATGATCAATACTTCCCTGCACCAGGTTAGAGAAAGCTATTATATATGGGCATAGTATGTCTTGGGGAGGACACACAATGGCAGTGACCATGTGCTAAAGCTGACTGTTATAAGACAATAAATTATTTATTATAAAAATCTTCTTGTATGTATGTGTGTATAAAGAAAAGGAAAGAAAGAAGGCAGGAAGGTGAGGAAAGGGAGTGATGGAGAAACATCCTTTGTTAGTGTTAATGTCTGGTTTATTCATGAGATGGTGGGAGAGGGCAAACAAAAAAGAAAAACAGGACAGGCTAAGAAAAACATGGGTAAAAGAGTCAGTAGAGGCAAAAAAAGATAGTAGTGAGTAAAGATCTCTTACACAGATTATTTTTGTTATCCTCATCTCCCCCTCTGTCCTCCTTCCAGAGCAAAGTCAGACAGTGATTCATTCCCCCATATGATCACCTCGCTGGGTTTGCTGTCAACACTCATCTGATGTTCACTCAAACTGCAGCCGTAACCACATACTCAAACTCACTCATGTTCACCATTCCCTTGACATGAATCAGAGGCTGGATCAGCACGGTGTACTGATGGCATATAGTCTGCATCCAGACTGACAAAAGAAGATAAGGGCCTCCTTTTGTTGTAACAGACGCCCTGACTGTGGATGATGTCACATAATGATGGTGCAGATGGAAGAGCAGCTCTGTTTTTGTTTACAGAGATGGCAATATACAAAGACACACACACACACACACACACACACAGGTATACCCACTGTAGAGCTTAAACATATGGTGTTAAACTTACCTTAAAATAGTCCAGTTCAGTCCAGTGTTTAAGACATTACCACCAGACATGCGAATGCATGTGCCAAAGCTGGGAGGTCAATCGTAGAAAGCAGAGAGAGTTCCTTCATAGAAATAGAAGCAGTTCTGGAATAGTAATAGAATTCTAATTCTGATTCCATGATTCTATCTACCACAGGACTGGTCAGACAAGAACAGTGACTTCATATTCTATGTCTGTCTCTTTAGCTGAGTTTCCATCCAAATATCTTTTTTTTTCTAATTATGATTTATTGAATTAGAAAATTTGAATGAAGTAAGTAAAGTACAGTAAAATATAAACAAGATGTCCTGGGTTCAGATTGAGCCTGCAGTTTTTTGTCACGTTACTGCTGTCTCCCAAGGCATGAACAAAATGTCATACTTCATAATGACTTGCTATGCAGAAATGAAAATGAAAATTCAACAACACTTCCTTAAAGACTGGTATTATTATTGCCAGCAAATCCTATGAAAAGACCAAAACCAACAAATGCGCGAGTCCATCTGTCAGTATTTTCTGACGTCCCCTGTGTTTGGCACTTAGGCTCAAGCCCATGTGTTCCTTCTAAAGTAAGTTGAAAATATTCAAAAATGGGTCATAAATATATATATATATATAATTTTGTTTAAATGCTAAGCAACTTCCTTTCTTTCTCCAATAGGAGAAAATAGTACATTTCTTGGGGACTATTTCCAGTGGCAGATTAATAACCATTTGGTGCTCTATATGTACTGCACCAAGAGTAGTAGTTGTGGGATTGATTGGAACATAAACTCAAGTGCCTGTTTTCATTGTAACAAATGTCACACAGTACAAGGGTGTGGCTCACTGATGTGCTTTTTAAATAATTTTTGGACAACAATGAAGGTGTATGGCAAAGAGGAATTAGCTAGACTAAATCAGGCTTTGGCTAATGGCTACACACCACACTGCCCAGCACCAAATGGCTGACAGACAACGCTGGTGGCTAGCTGGTGTTGACAGTCAAACATCTAGCAGTTAAGACTTAGATCATTTTCTTAGGAGATAAATAAATATACAGAGCTAAAAGGAGAGTGAATATTGAACTTACAATCATCAGGTTGCTGGAATCCCAACTTCAAATGAATGCTAATGGTGTTCTAATCTACACGTGTAAGTAGGCAACTGTTTGCGAACATGTTAGCCGTAACAACTTTATAGGCTGGTGATATGCCGTGGCTGTGTATCTGCAACCTTGTTTTTTATTTTGGAGTCCAAAAATCAATTATGTGGAATAAAACTATTATTTTTTTTATTCACAAAATAAATGATGTGACAAATATCTATGGGAATGTTTTTGTCCAAAAAGTAATGAAAACTCAATTTTTGAATTAGAATTAAGCCTAAATCTAATTCAAAAATTGGTTTGGATGTCTGAAGTTGTCTTTAATACAACTTTACTAGTGATACCAAATCTACTGTCTCATCAACACACATACTAGGAAAGTGTACAGAGAACAATTATACAACTGTAAAACTTAAAACATATATTTTCTTTTGTCACTTTTTGGTTTCTTATTTGAACAACAAAATAACACAAAGCTTACACACACACACACACACGCACACCTCCTTGTTCTTCTGTTTTGGTTCATGTTGGTTGTCATGATGGACATCGCCCAGTTAGGCAGGAGGATGTTATTGTAGAAACACCAAACTGACTTTCCAGCTGTCCGTTCCAGTCTTTACATCACTGTCTGCGGTCATCACTAATAGCAATGAATTTATGTAGTCCATTTTGAGAAAAGCTAGAGACTCATATTGCTACAAAAAAGTGACACTGAATTGTCTACAACTTGTCTGTAGTATTTTGATTTTAATGAACATGCTACAAACTGGCTGCTGGCAGAAGACGCAACCTTTCCACTATCTGGCACTGTTATCTGCTGAATCACTGTGGTGGAGTCATAGTCTCAACTGGATTTAGATGAATAACTTTAGTGAACCTTGATGCTCATAATGTCTGCTTAAAGCTGCCAGGATGATTCATCAATCATGATGTCTGATCAAAGGTCCAATCATCTTTCTATCCATCCATCATTTCTTCCATACCTTTCAACACGCCACAGCTAGAAAATACGTTCTGAGAACATTTTTATCGCCAAAGAATATTTTTTTGTAATCCTTCTTTCATTTGCAGAAGCTTTACATAGTCAAACCTGTCAGTTCCATGTGTTTATGTGAATGATTAGCTAACAGTTATGTTTAAGTAAAGGTATTTCTCATCACTTTATTTGTATTTTGAGATAATCATTTCTCAAACTGTTGAGACTGGGCATTTATGTTTGGAATTAGATCAAAATGCATTCAAATCTGTTTGAAAGTAAGTGAACACTTACAGGCAGAATCTATTATTATTTGAAAATGTGTAAATCAAATATGGTTGTCTACAGTTTGGACAAAAGAAAATGTGTATTTCAGAGCATAAAACAAGTAATTACTTTGAAAAAAGTGATCTGACAGTTTTATCATCATATAATACAGTAACATTTTGCTACACCTGTAGATACCATAGTAGTAGATATGAGTGAGACTCAAACTGTAAAAGAGTTGGCACAGACAGCCACACCAGAACACACACTTTATGTTGGACATCTGCTACTGAGGGAATTTCTAAATCTCTGTGTGTGTAAAGGTAGTGGGGGGTAAGGGTGTATTTTTGCTCGGGGACACTGGGATATGCATCTGCCTGACTCTGCAACCTCCACTTTCTATGACTCATTGCCCAGAAATCCACTCTGGTAGGTCTACACACACACACACACACACACACGCACTCACTCACACGCACCCACACACACAAGCAGACATGACAAATACTGGGCTTCCACCAATATGAGCTCATTGAAAAACAGCTGCCATTCGCTCACAGAGGTCAAATGAGGAGGAAAGCCTCGTATGTCTAACTGCCTGCCTGTCCCCTTATCTGACTCTCTTCCTATATTTATGTCTATACACCCTGTCTATAGACATAGTCTCAGTCTCACTCCTTTTTCTGTCTGTCTGTCTGACTTAACTTAAAGAATAACACAACTTTGATCTTACTTTTGTAGCTGTGGCCATCATTTGATGGTGACGTCTCTACAACAAAATCAAGCGGGCAAGAAACATAAGCACTTAGATGATCACTGTAAATAAGACAACGGTTTAACCAGATTATAAACTACTTATTTTAAACGTAAAACCAAAAGTGAGCCCACCTGAAGCGCTGGTAATAATAACTAAATTGCATAGGGAAACTGGCACAACTATGGCAAGCACAGGTCAAAGTTGAACCAGGAAGTCGGTCTGTAAACTGATGAGAGTTTACAATGACAGTTTGAATAATGTTATTACAGTTCGTCTTTGTTTTCTCTTCCAAATACATTTGGCTAACCTGTGGGTTTGTTTAAAACCTGTATGATCATCTGGCTGCTTGTGTTTCTTGCCCCATCTATCTTCTTTTTACCGATATGGTAACACATCATCTGCTAACACATGTGCGAAACTAATATATTAAAATATATGACTATATATTATATTATTGACATGATAACTTCAACTGCTGAGCTGAATGTGGCATTGACTTTTCTGTTTCATTTTTTTTTTTTTTCATTTGTGGGCCTGTGTGTGCGTGTGTGTGTGTGTGTGTGTGTTTCTTTGCATGCATTTCAATTGGCTTAGCATCCTATCTGACAAAAACTATCAAAAACTTTGCTCCTCCCTTCCCTCTGGGAGGAACACATTAGACACACACACATACACACACACGCACATACAGAGGTAGCCCCATCAAAAAGTAGGCTTTTCCCAGTGCGGTATGGTTAAATGATAGAGCATGAGCACAGCGGTGGTTAGGCAGACGAACGGAGGGCAACGAGGAAAGTAGAGTCAGCTGCTTGGACATGAAGGCAGAGAGGGAGTGATCCTAAAACCACACCTAGAAGCTCATGAGGAGAACAAGTGATGAATAGATGCAGATGGAAAAGAAGTTCTAAGGGGCTCTTATGCTGCTATCAAGTGAAAACCTCATGACTGCTAATTTTAATGCTCCAAATCCAATTTTTCCTCAATCTGAAAATTCATGTTATCCAGTTTGAGCAGACTGACAATTTAGTATTTTAAGTATTTTCTTTCAAAGCCAGCTGCATGACTTCAAAATGACACATGCACTGGACTGTTTTCTATTTTTGTTCTTGAAAATTGGAAATTTTGAAAAATTGTATTATTTTAAGACGAATGCTGGGAACTTGGATATGTGTGTGTGTGTGTGGTGAGGAGCGAGTCATCTAAAATCCCCTTTAACCTATAAGTTGCCCACAAACCATCTTTTTTATTTCGTCACTATCCTTTCTGCCTGTACACACTCTCTCCTCTCTCTATACCTATCTCCTCCTCTCCACTCTGTGTGAACTCAAATCAGTGTTGATACAAGACTTTCATATATGAAACCTCCCTCTAATGACCCACAGTGGGATCGGAGTATTTAAGACAACACAGTGAGGGAGTCTTTGGTTTGTTATTTCTGGCCATGATTCATAAAGCCTTTAGAATCATAAATGAACCATGACTGGCTCTAGGTCTCTCGAAAGGCTCTCACATTCTCGCTGACATCATGATGGACTGAAACTAAGGACAGATTAAGTTTACATGTGTAACTGGAAGTAAGATTGCTAAATCACTGATATTTAAGAGTAGTTCAGCGGTCTTGGATGCACAATTCCAAATCATTGGATTCAAAACTTTACCGCCAACTTGACAGTTACTTCAAATTACTTTATTTTCATCTCTCCTCACACCTTATTTAATCTGCTATATGACCAGAGTTGTTTGACATCAGCCATATTAATCAGTGTCACTGGGGCATTAAGGGCAGGTTTTGCTTTGTAGCCCCTTTACTCACCGGCTGAAAGAAATGTAGTTATTATTTTATCCATTGAAAACAGGATGTCTTTCCTTTTTAGCATCTCAAAAGTGATACGCTGTTCACCCTTTCTATGAGACACAAGGAAAGTTGGCAGGCCTTGCTTAACTGACTCCATATCTTTGTCTAAAATACTGATATGGAGGAGGAGGGAGAAGAGGTGAGAGTAGGGGAAGTAACTGAGGATAAGATAAATGTCTGAAAAAGAAAGAGAGAGGAGGAGGAGGAGGTGAGGGATGTGAAAGATGGGTAATGGGGGAGAAGAAGGAGGAGGAGGAAAGGGGCTCTGATATACAGATTAAGGACAGAGGGCTAGTCTGGCAAACTTCCTGCCCTGTGACAAGGGGAGAAAGCCAAGCTCGGTCTCATGCTCTTTTCTTGTCTTTCGCCTTCTGCTCGCTCAGAAAAGTTGCCAAGTTCAACTGTGCAACAACGCTCCATTCTATTGCTTGCTTGCATGGTAATCATCTCATTTCTCTTTTGTATCTGCATCATCTAAACATGGAGTCTCGTTGAGGGCTTGCATGATGGTTTTAGGTCAGTGCAATTATGCTCATTAGGTACAGTTACACTTGTACTGTCTGTGCATGAGTGTGCATATGATTGCTGCCGGGTAAAAGCCTTTTAACTACAATAGCAATTCTTGAATACAGAATGTGGATCTCCAGACAATAGATTCAAAATTGTTTGATTCTGGTTATATTAGATGATTCTTATGTGGTGAGCATCATGTGAAGGGGATAGCATCCCGTTGTCATATCCTGCAGTTTATCCCTGCAGCTCTCCTTGAAAAAAACACAGCAATATGTACTATTTTCATAAATGTCAGAATATGTAAAGAAGTTGAGAAAGTAAATCCTTTCATACAATGTATGCTAATGTTAACTTGGGCGTGTTTGCATGACTGACTACAGTGGATCTCACTTTCAGATTAGGTTTCAATTAACATAATGTCTGGGCTGCAGAAACAGTTTGTCTTTGTTTGTTTGAGAAATCAAGAGCAAAGGGGAGGAGACGGGTAGATTAAAAAGGAGAAAGAAGATAAAACGTGACAAATTAGGGCAGCATCTGTTTCTCTTTGATGTGAGGAAAGTCTCAAAGGGGAAATCTGTTTTCTGCCTAGCAACCCCAGTAGAAGACTAATTAAAAGTTTATATCTCTGTTGGCTAATGGCCAACTCGTGAAGTGATGTTCTTGGACGAGACACGCACACGCACACACACACTCACTTTCTGTAACTCCATTACCATTAGGACCAGATCCACTCCTATGAAAATAAACTGTTATCATGATGTATTAACTGGGTGTGACACACAGACTTACACAGAGTTACAGTAGACGCAAATACAAAAGCACACACAAACGCCCACCCTTACACACACATACACACATATAGACATCCACACAGAGCATGTTTTTTTTATAGTGATTGTAAGGCAGATAGAGTGATTAGAGGTTTCAGCTGAGGGATGAATAAAAACATGGCGGCTCTCAGATCATCTTGAGTCATCCAGACAAGGAGGAGGATGAAACCGTTTACAGACAAGAAGAGGAAGAGACAATGGATATAAAAAAAAAATATGGGTGTGGACAGTGATTGAAATAAGCAGAAGAGAGACAATAAGAAGAAGGGTGAAAGAACTCCACGAAAGCAATAAACGAGCAAGACGGAAGGACATTTACAGTACAAAGCAGAGGAGAAGGAGAAAAGGGAGAAAAACAGATGCTTGAGAGGGTAGACAAAGAAAGAAAAAGACATGGCCACTCCTCTGCCAGACAACTTGGACACATTTCCAGTACCTCAGTACCAAAAAGTCACTGCAATCCTCCTGTGTGGCTGTATGGATGATTATAAATGTGCATAGTGTTGTGGTTTCCATCAAATGTGAGCAGGGAGGCAGAATTGGACAGGCTGAAACACGTACTGTATCAGATGCATTCTGATGCCAGATGTGCATCTCAGCTGGATCTAGACACAATCTGGATGGATCTAATTATCAAACACTATAAGTGTACATTATAACTATAAAACAAGTCCTTTCAGGTTTTTGAATGTGGTTTGGGGGGGTGTTACGCAAGTGGTTTGTCCTGACCAAGTAAGCACAGTTTTGCCAGTTTCCCTAGAAAAGTGCTTCTTAACTTTATTCAGATGTGTACTGCATACCACTTGGCATCAAGGACCTCTAACTATACACCGTAAGTATGTTCTATATTTGCAGGCTACTCAGCTTTAAGGAGTGAGATTAGGTTATAAATAGAAGTTAAAAATCAACGTAGATACAAAAATTCCCCCACCAAAAAACCAATTGATGACCAAACTGCTCATATTTATTAATTAAAAATAATGTCTGTATTTGTTGAATTAGTGAGATAAACTGATGATATTAAAGGGAAACAATGGCTGCAACATTAATCCTTGCGGCCAATCACGCCTTTGAAAAGTCCGTCCATTAAAAGTGCTTGTTTTTGCCACTGACAGGCTCAGACTGTTATTTGAAGTGTCTGACAACATTATGGAAAGGATCCCCTACAGAAACAGACCATTCTGCCGGCAGAGGCAATCTACTGGACCAATTCCAAAACTTTTGGTAAGTATTAGTCATTTTGACCTCAAAATTTGTAAAAAAATAAATAAATAAATAAATAAATAAATTCCAGAGTTTCCTTTAAGGTTGGACCAGATGGAGGGGATGTTTGATAAAAAGTTTAAAGAGGAAGCATTTTTGTGAGATTTATGTGAGAAACTGTGTGAGCAGGCCCGGGAATCTGGCCTGGAAAAGAGAAAAGTGGGATGTGTAAGAGAAAGAAAATTATTTCCTGAAAATACCAGTGAGCATTATATAATTAATAGCTGTTACAGCATGCCTTCGTCTAGTCTGAGTCTGCTGTCTGTCTATCTGCTTCAGTCCTCTCATCTTCAGCATAGCACCTTACAGTCATAGTCTGTCTCTCCCATGTTTTCTGCCTCTCGTGGTTCCCACACCTCTCTGGAGCAATGTGAGAGGGAAAAACTAAGCAACTAAGAGGGGACAGTCATTGTGAGCACCATTCTGCTTCAATTCATGTCCATCTTTTCTCTGCCACACATCAACTATTGGCGACAGTTTAGGTGTCATGATGTGGGCGCTGTGATTCAAAGTAAAGCAAACAGTAGCTCTTTGAGTTCGACTTGGTGTGTCAGGGCCTTGACAGACGTGCTCCAGGATTTAAGGTGCCATTTGGGGCAGGCCAGTTCTCTCATTCAGGTCTTGGAAACAGAACAGACAGCCTTGTGTGTAAATATGTACTTGAATGATAAGCTAATTTAATCAACATTAAATGTCTAGGTTCAGTTGTAACAGCGGCCTATGCCAGTACTGTGAACCTTTTTGAGTTGCTTTCTGCCGATAGATTTTATTGTTTTTCTTTCTTTGCTGTTTTGGAAGAACCCCTGGAGCAGGTCTGGGACTGTTTGTACAGCCACTGTTGTGTATTCACAGTCTATTTCAAGCTCACACAATTACACATTAGAGGAAATAATGTTGTGATAATCCCCTAGTATTTGAGGGTTGCTTCTGACATAAAAAGATAGATATAATTTTTTGGACTTCACCAGTGACCAATGTGGAGGTTTGCAGTGTGTGTGGTTTTCTTTTTTATTGGTGAAATAATTTGGATAAACCGTAGTCGGTGGGCAAAGCGAGAAGTTTGTTTTGAATGAGTGTCATTTTACAGTAGACATATGTTGTTTCAAAAAACAAAGCGATAATGTTGCAATGCCTGAGGCACTCACACAGGCCCCCACACAAACAACCAGAACAGCAGACTATGTCCATCTATGGTGGGGAAAGTGTACCAGAGTCTCCAGAATGTGAAAAGAAGTGGTGAATCATCGGTTTTTCCCTAGACACAATTTAACAACTAAAACCTTTTTTTCTTTTTGTTGTATCCAATCTTGTGCTAATTGGTGACATACACAAAGAAGCTATCCAGCTATTAGTTGGGTTCATCTGATACAGTCTAGGAGCTGAGAAGTTTTTAACTCTTTCAGTCTGCAGCAAGGAAACATGAATTACATCATAATATGCTGTAAGAAAACAAAAAACACAATTTGGTTCACCACTGATTCAAAAATAAGTGGCTTTAATTGGAATTGGTGGGTAGGGTATGAGTGTGAGCCACTGGCTAATTCCATTCCTACATTTTCTTGTTTGATCTCATCTATCCTAGTGTATCAATCACAGATGTGATACAGAAGGTACCAGTTTGTATTTGCTCTTTGTATTGCATTGCATTTGTTAGTTCATGGGTCACATATGTATTTCAAAATATGTAGGAAATACTGCATAACAATAACTCATATCAGGCCAAACCAGCAAGAATGTAGAAGACAATATGGGTGGACGCAACAGGAAAATGAATCAGTTTTTTGTTGCTAAAGAGGGGACTTTTGGGATTCTATACAGAATACAGAAATTCTATAAAACTATGACAAACATATTTTTGACTTTATATTTGAACTTACTTGACTTAACTGCATGATTACAGCATATTGTAGATGAATTTCAGGGGAAGCAATTTTCACCTTTGACCAACAGCAAGCCATATTAACAGCGAAGAGAGCTGCCTAATCCAAAATAGAGAACGCTATCGTAGCTTATTAACTGTGTTGTACCACTCACTTTTATTTAACCCTCCTCTGTCGGAGTATAAGCTACTCTACAAAACAGGAATGGTTTTCAGACAGTTGTGTGACAGGAATTGATGATACAACTACATCTTTTGAACTTATAGTCCTGTTAGCAGCCAATTTAATGCTAGCTAGCTTGGAGAGCCCCCCCCCTTTCAGTGATTCTTCATTGGATTAAATAATAAAAAGAAGTTTGGAGAGACTGAGGCTGACTAGCGCTAGCGTGTTCCCAGTGTGTTAGACGTCACGTTAACATGCAAGCTACGTTTACTCTTTGTGGCTCAAAACTACTTTTGTAGCTGTACACCTGAGTCATCTATGAGGTGGCGTTTGTCCATTCTCATTTTCCTGTCTCTCTGCACCATATATTATCAGAAGGATTAATAAAGAGTTTCAGGAGAGTGGGCTGCCTGCCCTAGGTAAAACAGTGACTCTTCTGTTCTGATTGCAGAGCAGATATTTGATTGCAGGTCACTGCACAAGTTCAAAAGAACTGACCTGATTTGTCCGTCCTGATTCAGTGGACAGGTAGCAAAGGAACAGAGGCTCCTCTAATAATGTAGCCCCTCTAAAGACATGAAAGGAACCAAAGCCTTCTCTTGATCTCTTCTATTTACTGCATACATGCACACACACGTAAACGTCTTCACTTTCATGGCGTTGTAGATTTAAATCCCCTCTCCCCAACAAAGATCCAAGCATACAGGAATTCAAACAGTTAAGTCCTGCTCAAGCATAATGAGGACCTGTTATATTTTTAATGCATGAATCTTTGTCCAATTATTACTTAATTTATTCGACATTTCCATCCTTCCTTCTATCACCCTTTTCCCTCTCAGTTCATGTATTTCCTTCTTTTCCCTCTTTCTCTTCGATCTTTCCCCTTTCTCAAAGATTTCAAAAAAGTCAAAAGAGAATACAAGTTCATATGAACACCAACATAACGTAAACATGCAATAACCCATTTGATCACATTCATGATACAGTAAATGTGCCGAGAAGCACACACACACACACACACACGGATTAATACATGTTACATCAACATGAACACACACTACCTCTCTCTCTCTCTTCCACAGCCAGTTGATGTCTTTCCAATGCTACTGGATTGTCTAGTACAGCGAGAACCATCTGGAAGTGTGTGTGTGTGTGTGTGTGTGTGTGTGTGCGCACGTCCATGTCTACGCATTTCTCAGTCTATTTCCATTCACTGGTTTCCGCTCAGACCAAACTGACTCATGCAGGTTATGATGTAACACTCAAATTCAGAAAGAGGTAGAAAGTAATTTCATTTTATACTCCTTTCACCTACAAACCCCATCTATGACATAAGGTATTAAACACAGCTTCAATACCATCGTACCTGACAATGGGACGCTGGTAAGTAAACTTAAGCCTGCAACTTAAACATTAAAGATTATAAGATCACCCGTATTACAAAAAACATATTTTCCTGCTTACCTCCAGTGGTATTTATCCATGCATATAGTTTTGTTTCTTTTTCAACCCCAGTACATTAAATTAATTTTTGTTTGTGGCGCTTGCAGCATTAATAAACAAGATTTTACACTGTTATATTGTTTTTCAATGCTCCACAAACTAAATTCTATTGTTTTGGAATGGAGGCAGAAATCTCAGATACAGATATATAAAAACCTGGGCAAATGAAACTAAAACTATCTGCAATGTGTGATTTTTCTTTTGGAACTAAAAGTGACCACTACAGTGTTGCTTTTATACTGGACATTTTAGCATTCTGGATTTGGGCATGATCTTGTGTTCCATTTGCTTGTTTGTGGGATTTACTGTATGTTAAAGGATCTTTACAATAAAGATGAGTTCATCTACAGAGAAGAAATCATTTTGTGTTGTCTTCAAAGGCTACTACAAACTACTACAAGCCTTCAATGCCTCTAACTGAAATACTCACTCTGTACTTACTGCAAAGTAAGTACAGAGTGAGCCAAGTGGGATAACTGGTGTTGACCGATTCACCCCAATAGTACCATTGTCACGTTATTGACAATACGCTATTTACTGCGAATGCACTGTAACACCAATATCACTTACGACTGTCTGAATTCAGTATAACTCCCTTTTACACAGTGTTCAACTTGAATTAGTTTGTTTGACAGCTAATGGTTTATGTCATGGCTTATGTAAAGCTTAGTCATCTCTCTCCTAAAGGTGAAAGGTGCTTCTATGATAAACGAAAACATACACAAAAATGAAGAATTCAAAAATAAGATGTTACCAAAATATGTTTTAGTCCACTGTGGATCATCATCAGTTTTGTTGTGTCATTTACAAACTGTAGCTCTGTTTTCCCCTGTGGCTGGGGGATGGAAAAAAAATGTGATTTGAGAAAGGAAGATATTCCCCAACCTCTGATCCCACATCTCAGTGTTTTGCACATAATGTAGTCATGATACTTAACTCTGCCCCAAGAGCATTGAAAACGCACATGCAAATAGGTTCCCTCGCTGGCTACATCCAGGGCGCGCGTACACACACACACACACACACACACACACACACACACACACACACACACACACACACACACACACACACACACACACACACACACACACACACACACACACACACACACACACACACACACACACACACACACACACACACACACACACACACACACACACACACACACACGACTCTTCCCAAACATCTCCATCTGTAGTTATATACCTCTAATTACAACATGACTGTGTATGAGTCAGACGTTTGAGGGAAGTCATCATTTCCCAGCTCTCATGAATTTCCATGCCCTCTGTGCTTAGTAACTGTTTTTCTTGGATATTATAGTGATTCAACCAAACACATTTGTGCACAATGCTGTTGGAGGTTGCCTTCTTTATTCTCTTTCTTCATTTTCCTTCTTTCACTTTTTATCTTCCCCCCATTCTTCCATTCAGTCTGGCTCACTCCCCCCTTTCCTCTTGGCGCTTTCTGTCCTGCAATCAAGTTATGACTCTGGAATTTCTCACCAGTGTTATGGGGTAACCATGGAAACCCCAATCCGAATCTCCCTTGGTAACTAACATGAGATTTATACCTTCAGATAGTCATAAGAAAACTGTGAAAACCCCCCTATTTAAATGTTTCTTATACATATATCTTACAATAATAGCCATTTTGATTAGAAACTTGCACATACACACATGCAAATGAGGATGTTAGATATTTCCAGGTCAGACAGGGGACAGCCGGGTCAGACAGGTCACTGTCTGGGCTAATACATCTTTCTTAGTGTTGTCCAAAGAGCACTTTGTCCATTCAACCACCAATACATAGTAACATTTTTCAATCTGCCAAGACATTCAAAAGCCAGACCCCTTTTTTCCTCTATTTACCACAATAACCAAAGGCAGGAAAGGCACATCATTCTCACCCAGGAAACATCTTGCATTTTGCAGAAATATACACCTAATCTGGTAACCAACACAAAAAAAATAAACAAGAGGTTGATTAGTGTTCCCAGATCAGCACCCAAATTTTAAACATGGGCCCAGACTTATGAAAAAAGTACTTCTGCCATATATAGTGATGTCGCTTCAGAGAGGCCTTTTAATTCCTTTTCAGCCTGTGCACATAAGTTAGGAAAGTGTTTTTCCAGAGTCTGGGTCTGAACTAAAAACAGGGCATCAGTAAGATTAAAATTGGACCCCTAGTTATTTTTTTGAAATGGTATGTATAATTTTATATATCCTTATTTTACACTTACACAGCTCTAATGAGAATGTTTCCCAAGTGAAAATGCCAAAAGTAAGTCATACTGACTTACAAAACAGCTTGTTCCTGATTGATTCATAAGTCAGTGAAACAGACAGAGTGCAGGGTAAAATGGTCAACTATTCATACTTACCCAAATTAAATCATGTTTTCCACGAATACTCAAAACAATAATTTCAAAATGTCTTCATTACTCACTCACGTACATTGATTTCATCTTATTTAGTAATGATTCTTTGTTTTATGCAGCCTATTGAGTTCCCATTAGCTGCGTTCCTCTTGTTGCACATGCCTGCCATGCTGCCAAGCAAACAGGCAGGTGCTCATCATCTTTCCTACATGATGCACTTTAATGATCAATAAATATGGTAAATAAAAGTGTCTTATTGTTGACAGCAGATAGAGTGAGAGTGGCAATGTGCTATTAACGGCAATTGCACAACAGAACTGCACTGGTCGACCACAGCAAAACCACTGCTGCCTTTCACAAAGATCTCATAAACAAAGATTTTTATTAATATGGATGCACAGAAACTGGCTGAATTGCCGTCATTTATCGGATTGGCTTGTGACATGCACAGATGCTTTCTTAAAGCAATTTCAGTGTAAGTGATGGGGGACAGTCTTATTTCTGCGCAAACCGTAACTCCAAAGCTACAAGATACAAAGACCAAAATCAGCCCTCATGGCCTCATTCAAATAAGTGAAACTACACCTGTGAGGATGAATTTTTTTTCATGCAAAGATAAAAGTCTGTTTGAACATGGCCTTAGACAAATCAAGTGAGTATCTTCTAAAGTTACTGTCTTTTTAGTATGAAATTCCCTGTTTGAGTTATTATCCATCTGCCGCAGATTAACAAAGAGACTGTCTGTGGAAACACAAAGAGGACATTTTGTACGAAGAGTGAAGACTGTGGATTTTGTCCCCCATTACGTCTATTGAAATAATTTTAGCAAGGGATCTCTTTATGGCCAATAGGAGTAATAATTACAACAAACAAAAACTGTTTCAGTGTACATGGGAAACTGAGTATTGTTTTAAAACGGACTTGAAAAATGTGAACCTATCCTTTAAAGGGAAAGAGATTCCATATTATAAACTAATACTACAAAGGACTATGTACTCATCTTGATACTACTCCATTTTGATTTTCATTTAGGGAATGAATGTTCTTTACTAAAAAGAAGTTATACAAAGCCAATAAATGCTAAACTAACTGGTAAAACACTGCATCACCATTGCTATAATGTATTGATACACCCATGCATTGTGTGAATATAACTATTCAGTGTGTGGTCTAGTCAGCAAAAAATCTTTGAGGTCTTGAGTTCAACAATTATTTTTACACATATAGACGTTTTTCATAGTTGTACCATACTATATCTAAAGAGGAAATGTCAGAAAACAGCTGCTCTAGAGGCAGCGCTGTAAATCCATTTGATCATTATTAGGTGTGTTCAATGGGCCTCACGGAGGGCTGCTGGGAAACTAAGGTGGAGAATATACTTTTATGGTGCTGTTAGGATACAGCACAATTCGCATCTGTCTGTGAGATCTGTTGGCTGTAACACAAACACACACACACACAGACCACCATCCCTTGTGACTTCTAACTTCCTCCAATCCAGCTTGGGTTCCCTGCGGGGGGTCGACAGCCCACTGCATTATGGTCTGTCACCAGGAGATAAACCAAATGCTGCAGTGATGACATCATCTGTCTGTTTGTTTACGCGGGGCGAGGGGGGAGATGGGAGAGATGGGCTGAAAGAAGAGGGAGAGATTGGGAACATTTGAAGAAAAGTGGGGTGTTGAGAAAGACGAAGAATGAGAGAGAGACAGTCTCAAGCTGAAGTAGAGAGGAGAAAGAATGAAACAGGCTGCGTTCATAAACCCAGAATAAGCAAATTTAACCCACTTTGCCTCCTCAGTTTGTTTAGCCCACAGTATGTTCACTGAATAATCAAACACTCACAGTTTGCGATTACTGGCTGTTTGTTCATTCAGGATGTCAGAAAATACAGATGCATTCTCATCTGGTTTCTGGTCTTATTCTGTTTTTTGGTATTTTATCATCAATGATTTGATTTGGGGAAAAGGTCATGAAGTATTTTCTACATGTGGGAGACAGTTATTGATAGCTGTAAAACTGGATTTATGAGGTTCCTCCAGAAAAGACATGTTATAAGTCATGGGCAGTGTTTACAAGTAACTCATATCATAATATCTTGAAAATGATACAGGTAAAAAATACATACCAACTGTGCATACCAACATGCAATAAAATAAATAGCAAGAACACTTTGTGTTTTCTATCTGAAAATTATGGATTTATGTCTCATTTAATTTGCATAATTAGAAATTGTGACATAGAAAAGAAAGAACAATTTTTTACATGCACAAAATGCAAGAAATTACCATTGACTAAGCTTCACTTTAGGCTAAAGAATAATGAGTATCTTCAACATATACACATATACAGTAAAGGCGAAGGAATATGTTGCATGAAACAAGGGTTTTGATAAACAGTGCAGAAACATCATTGAGACTAAACATTAGCATTCAGTTAACATTCAGTTCTCATGTTATCCAACACATACATGGGGCTTTAGAAAGACCCACAGTTTTCAAAATACAGTGCAGCCACAGGAACAACAACTTCTGTTCTTCTAATTCTGGTGGCTAACTATTGTGAGCCAATTATTCTGTTTTACTCCTGACGTTCTTAAGATGTACATCTTGATAGTCAACTGCAGATTGTAACTTAGTTAGCTTTGAGGTGGGAACTCACAATGATGTCACCAAAACTGATGGTCTTTAAAGTAAAGTGAAGTCAGAAAGATGAAAGAGGAGGTGGAATAAGGATAAAATGTACAACAGTGTACATGCATATGTCCCCAAATCAACATTTTAACATCCAAATCCTGTGTGTCACGCTTCCCACATGGTTAAAAAACAAAAGAGAGTCCTCATTCCCCTGAAAATAACAGTGGAAGTGGTCCATGAGGTGTACATGACACACTTGGAAGTTTCCTGTCTATGCATAATAATTCAGTGGTCAGAGATCTGAATCACTCATATCTGTGGTGTACTGTAGCTAAAGGATGTGGAGGTGGTTAGGGGCCATGTTGCTCTCATGCTCTCTTGTGATTTTCCTGCACGTCTCCAAAGCAAATGGCGATGAGTGAGGTCACACAGAGGGGGCAGATATCAGAATCTCCAGGGGGGTGTGTGTGTGGGGGGGGAATTCAGGTTTTTTACTTTTTTGCTTGAATAGAGTTATCTGTATCATACATGCCACTAAATATGCACATTTAAAACACAGAAATCAACACATGCATTGCCTGTGTGTGTAATGTCTTCTCATACATGACAGTTACATGACTACTACTGAGCAACTTCATCTTTAGATGTTTAAAGACCGCCTCTGAGATACTTGACAGTAGCTGCTCCATCGGCTACTGAATGGATGAAGGATAACAGGACAATAAATTTGCCTACTCCGTTGCACAATGAACAGTTATAAATACTGAGATGTTTTTGAAGATATCCAGAACTAATCCAGCTAAGAAAAGTGTGGAGTCTGAACTCCTAATCACTCCATCTTTCCTCAGACTGTGACCTCATCTCCCTGGAGGAGGGGGGAGGCTCGAAGAGGAGGAAAAAGAGAGAAAAGCAAGGGGGTGGGAAACAGCAGAGATGTTGACAGAGATTAGAAATGTATTTGTTTCCTTTTGTAAAATTTAAGGTTTTTTTTATAAGACACATAATAAATCCTTATTGTATGTCAAGTGCACATAGTATAGACTGACAGCAAATACTGCAGGTCCAGCAAAATCAGCCCCAAAGACACAACTATTGTGAAATAGAATAAAGGAGGATGAATGACTGAACGTAAGAAAATTGTGGATAAAGCGTGTGGGCCTCCTCCTCCCTAGAAAGGTGTAGGTGTTGCAGGACTGATAGTTTATTCCGTGCCTCCTCGTACCTCTCTTCCACCTCATCTCCTTCTTCCAAACAGTCTCCAGAGGAGTCACCATAGCGTCATTGTGGGTTCCCACCCCTGACCTTACAGAAACAAAAATGATAGTGCACTCAGGGCATCCTCATCAACTCATAAAGTCTGATATTTTCCAGTTTTACTACCAGGAAGTTCCCTTTGTGCAGAGAATGTGGTAAATCCCAGGGGTAAACCAGGAAAGCTGATATGATAATGATGGCACAAGCTCATGAGTGGTGATTTTTTACTTCTAAACTTGATGGACAACTGGAAAACAACGTAAAAACAAATTCTGCATAATGCAGGTATTCGTATAACTATTGTGTACAAATGACTGTACAACATTCTGATTAACAACATGTTAAGACTGCCAACAAGAACAAAATGTGTTCAAGTTGCAAATATCTCAACAAATATTGGATGGATTGGCCCAAAAGTCTGTACAAACCTTCATGGTGCCCAGAGGATGAAGCCTGGCCTGACTTTTCCTCTAGCGCCACAATGAGGTTGACTTTTGTGGTTTTGAGTGATCTCATCTCACATCTCGCCATCTTCAGGTAAAACAATGAATTTGTTCAATACTTTGGTGTTAGCACGCTAACACGCTAGACGAAGATGATGAACATTATACCTGACAATTGCCATTGTGAGCATGT